>CBVK0101020422.1:0-10131 GCA_900067695.1 Picea abies
GATTTTATACTTATCTTCAAATCTTATAATTTCCTTAAAAGCTAGAATTGGTCAAGAAACCAATAACCTATGTGAAATGATGGCTCTAAAATGGGTTTTATGGCTAGCATAGGAATTTGGTGTAACTCATCTTCAAATATTTTGTGACTCAATGTTATTTATAAAATGGATGCGCAAAGAGATTTCTCTAAGGAATTTTGTCTTACAACCTTTGCATGATGAAGTTATAAATCTTCTAAAAATATTCTCATATATATCTTTGACTCACAATTACAGAGACATAAACAAACTTGCAAATGGAATTTCAAAAGATGGAGCCAAATTGGAACAAGGAACGAGAATCATTTCAGTCTAGAATGGACACTCAACTGAATATACCTATGAGATTTGGATATAGCATTTTAATTCTCGGTTTCTATTAAATTCTTGTGTAAAAATAATGGACATTTTTAAGACTTTGGTTTGGATGGTTGATGTAACTTTTTGATATCATTTTATGTTTTAAGAAGAAAAGAAACAAATGTAACTTTCTAGATATAGATTTTAGTTTTTGGTTGAAGGAGAATAGTACACGAGAATGTCAATACATGGGCTTGAATAAACTATTGAATTTCATGGGCATTTGACTATGTATTTTTGTTTGTTTTAATAAAAAAATATTTTTTTCCATGGAAAAAAATTATACAGAGAAAAAATAAAATTATGAAAAAAAAATTGTGAACATTTGTTATTAAGGAAAATTATGAATTTTAATTTTACATTATTATAAATAAATGTCAAGATTGATTAATATACATTTATTTTAAAATTTTATAGTTAAATTATTTATATAATTAATTACTAAATTATAGTTAACAGATAATTTATTTAATTTTAATGATGATGATATGATGTTTACCATCTCTTAAAACTAATAATATTTATTAGGAGTTAAATTAAATAGTCTTTAAAGTATTATTCCTATATTTGAACATGGTGAAAATAAAACTATCATTTTTTTATTTTTTTTGTAAATAAAGTAAGAGCCTTGTATTAATTTCTGCTAATGTTTGTAAAACGCCATTTGTTAGCCACCTGTTCTGCCACAAAAGGGAAACTACAATAGGTGCCTGCCATTAAGAACTTAGAGCTTGACACATCACCATGTAAACAAAGTTGTTTGAATAAAACAATTTGATCGCCATGACCAAACTGTATGAACAAATTGAAACTGGTCGCCATGACCATCTAGCCTCCGATGAGAGCAAACACAAAATAGAAACCTAGAGGCGTTACTCCTTGCACGAAATTGGGAGACCGTGGATGTTGTAGACAGGGATGTACTTCTGGCCACACATTGGGCAATGAGTCCGCACAAGAGTTTCCTCCAATGCATCGAAAAAAATTCCCATTCTTTGGTCGAGGATGCACTATGAGTGCAATTGGTTGTATTGCTTTTATCGAATTTTGAAAATGAGTTGGAGGTGCTCCTCCAAGAGTCGATTTGTGAAAATGAGTTGGAGGTGCTCCTCCAAGAGTCGATTTGAATAGATCAGAGGTGGATCTACCTCCTTGTCCTTGCCAATGCTCATCATATGCTCCTCCACCTACCAACTTGGGAGAATTTCTTCCTCCACCATGCAGCTGCCTGTAAAAAACACCAAGTCCTGTGGATGGATTATGGGGGGTGCAAGAGGATTAATGAGAAGAGGAGTGTTATCTTTCGAAGGTGGTGTTTCCTCTTTGACTGAGAGGTTTCCATGGATGGAGTGAGGGGGTGAAAATGGAAGCTTTGGCATCCCCTAGCTATTAAGCTTGGGGCCAGAGGTGGGAATTGCAATGAGAGCCAATTGGGAGGGGGTGAATCTACCACGCCTAGAGAGGGCACTATAATACAAATAGAATCTCCTGGACTTCCCCCTTTCTCTTGGAATGGAGGAAAGAATGCGGAGGATGGTATGCAGTGGAATGAAGGTGGAGGGTAGAGGGGTTGGTGAAAAGATCCTAGTAGAGCCTGAAAGAGATGAAGAGCTGGAGAAATTGCAGAGGCAAATGCAGAGAATTTGCCTGAGAGATCCGAGGGGAAGGAGCGGAATTGCAATGGGAAAAAGAGAGAATTTTCCTGATAGAGCTAGAAAGAAAATGCAATTGTAGAGGTAAAAAGAGATAATTTTCCCAAAAGAGCCAAGGAATAAGAGTAAATGTAGAGGGGGAATGAATGAATTCACCAAGGTGATTTCCCTCTTAGTGAAGCTCGAATTGACAGATAGGCTATCCATGAGAGTTAAGGTGATAGAATCCCTAGGATTGGTTCCTAGCATGGCATGCCTGGTATGGCTTATGCGGGGGGCCATTAAACCTGAAAGGATGTCAAGGTGCACTACCATTACTCTTCACTAAGTGCAGGTCATTCTGTAGTAATGGGAGGAGAGATGAAAACCAAGGTTAATAACTCCTATTTCTGCCCTATTCCATCTATCTTATGACATTGTCCAGATGTCACCCCATCTGGGGGAGTTCAATCCTGGTGGGCTAGATCCATGCATTGGAGCCACAGATGAGAACTTAGGGATTGCCTTATGTTGATTAAAATGACCTGTTGAGTAGAGTCAACACCTACATTGTCTAATCTGTCTGCCACCTTTCTTTCATGTCACCTTATGTGTGAGGTTGTGATAGTGAGAGAAGGCCCAAGGAGATCTTTTAGACTATTGAGGGGGGCTAGGAGACACCAGCTAGGGGTGATTTTTTTCAGGGTCTTTTCCATTTATGAATTTGGTAGCTAGATCAATGATAACTCTAGAGACTCCTTCTATGATTAGGTGAGTGAGATTGTGGTCAAGTTCCATTTCAATTTGTTTGATGAGCCCCTAGATTTCTACTGAATTATTAGTGTCATACCCTAGATTTTCTTCCATAAGAAATAGAATTTGGCCTATGTTGTTCCTTATGACTACTCCATATCTTGATTTTCCTGGATTTCCCTTAGAGTCACCATCAAAATTGACTTTGTGAAAGCTGGATGGGGGGGAAGCTAGGCAGAGGGGCTAGAATTTGTTTCTTTTAGGAGAAACTGCAGGGGGGGAGGAGAGGGTCAGGGAGAAGCCCTAAGAATTTAGGATAGAGAGTTTCTTGGATCGGTGGGATAATCTTCTTGGGTCCAATTGTGTAGCTAGAGGGTTTCTTGAAGATGCATGAGGATTGCAGTCCAGAGGTGAGGGGGAGGGGAGGCCTGGGAGTGGAAGATTCTCCTTTTTCTCTCTTTCCATAATTGCCAGACAATGAAGCTTGGTAGGATTTTCCAGGTTCTATTTATGATTTTAATTTTATAGGAACCAGGTCCCCAATTTATTATTGGGTTGATGATGTTGTTGTTCTCTCTTTTGGTTCTTCTCATGTTCTGGGTAGCCTGATTCCAGATTTCCTCACTGAATGGGAAGTCATTTAGGAGATGCTCCATGGTTTCTTCATGTTGGTGGAAAAGCTGGCACATTGAGGCACCTATGAGTCCCCATTTCCTAAGATTGTCCCAAGTTAGGATTTTTTTCTGAACTAGAATTCAGAGAAAAGTGGAGATTTTTGGCCAAAATTTTGATTTCCATATTATTGCCCATATGTGATCTTTTTTCATGTTTTGGAATTTTTCCTGCAAAATGTAGCCTTATTTGAGTGTGAAGTTTCCATGTGGGTTATGAACCCATCGGAGAATGTCCAGGTCTATGCTTATATAGATTCTCCTTTGATTTGTTATTTGTTTCCAGTGCTACACGTCACATTCTGCTATCGTGTGGAGATCCCAGAAAGTCATTTTCCAGCTGTGCCAAGGAGGATTGTTGGAGGTGTTTGGCCATATTTTTTCCACTATAAGGCAGGTTAGATTTTGGATGTGATTATCATAAGATATTAAGTTGTCTTCAATTTGTAGGGGTGGAAGTTGCTACCAGGAAACTAAAACTATTAATTTTATTAATATTTTTGTAAGACAATAAGTCTTTAAAATATAATAAATAAACTAAAATACGTTAATATTAAAATAATTTTCAATTAAAACTTTGTTAATTATTATTTTTATGAACACTTTAGTATGTGTAAACATTATACTTGTGAAAAATAAAGACTAAATGTTATAAAAAAATTATTAGTATGGTTTGAAAACTAAGATCAATACTCCTTTATCCCATTCTCTTCTCAGATGTTGGTATTTTTCCCATTAAGATTGACATTATGATTAGGTATCTAATATATGAGTAAAATATACTTATTATGAAATATAAAAGGATTTCTTTCATTTCTTCGAATCCATTAAAAGTCACCTAGCACCTAAAAGTGTATGACACGAGGATTCAGGGGGAGGCCACTCTTCAAAGAGGATTCAAGTGGAGTCCACTCTTCAAAATATAAAAATATGAAAAGAACTATCATAGTTATATTTAAAGAGAAATTGTGAATTGGATTTATATTTGGTGTTTAGGAGGAGAAATTGTTATCCTCCCCACCCAGGATCAAACCCTACTTGTGGCATGTTTGGTCCTCATGGGATGATTAAGATTGGAAAGGTACCAACAATATCAGTCTTTCTTAAGTGATTGAGGTTGGTATGAGTTGCTCCCAAAGAAATTGCATCCATATATCTATGTATTTTAGAGATAGCCACAAACCAGTGAATTTCCCTATCAATCCTTTTTCTACCAGCACAAGTTTTTTTTGACATGGATATATAGCAGAAAAAATGACTTATGGGATCGGTTCTAATATATTAAAAAATTAATATATTGAAACTAAATGTCAAGGCCTCTCTGGTATAGGGAGAGAAGGGGCCCCCTCCCAAAGTCGGGTTTGAGAGAGCCATTGAAAGGGATCAAAGAAATGGGATTGGCTACGGTGGGGCCAACAACTAGAGCACTCTTCCCTCCAACCTCAATGTTATGGATAAAAATAATCTATCCTATGACTATGGTGAAATCACAATAGATTGGTTTAGAAGACAACATTGCATGTTTTCCTAGATTGGCTTACATCAATTCAGAAATAACTACCAAGGTAGCTATAGGACTTACTTGGCTTGCTAATAGTTCGATATGAAATGCATGAACCATCATAATTCCAATACTCTTGATCCTTCATTGGGATTCCCAAACTACATACAAAACAAGAAATCTTCCTCAAACCAAAATGGAAAAAGTAACTGAATTATGAAACAACCAACCAACCAACTAACTACAACCAGTTGTGTTAATACCGACACTAGAAATTGAACAATGAACATACGAATCCAACCAAAAATTATTTAGGGGGAGGAAAGAAGAGAGATATCCATTTTTTTTAAGAATGATAGTAGTACAATATGTTATACCTTACTTCCACTATTGTCATTGCCCATAAGTTTCGTCTAAATTCCTCCTACCCTAGGCCACTCAATACTGATTGACTTCCAATGTTCCACTCCACGCAAAGAAGAGGAATACAAGGGTGTCTTAGGCCTCTATATGTTATACCTTACTTCCACTATTGTCATTGCCCATAAGTTTCGTCTAAATTCCTCCTACCCTAGGCCACTCAATACTGATTGACTTCCAATGTTCCACTCCACGCAAAGAAGAGGAATACAAGGGTGTCTTAGGCCTCTATATCATAAAAGGGGATATGTAATAAATTGAGAATTGGAATTCTCAAGGAGATGTTGGTCATAAAAACCATGGGGACAAAATTCTATGACTAAATTGGAATGGATGATAACTCTAGTAACACAGGGTTTGGTGTCTCCATTCTCCTTCATTGAGGTCATATTTATACCATATCAATATGGTTAATACTATTTCTCATGGGAATTAGGAAGTTATGGAATTAATTTTCCCATAAACCCCACTCAAGAGTGCATAATTTTCATGATTTTATATTTTTATTGACTTTGGAAGGAACTTTCTCCTTTCCTAAAGGAAACACGAGAACATTCTCTCGTTTCCTAAAGTAAACAAATGAGAACTCATTTATTGAGAAAGAGGTGCAATTACATTCAAAGGATGGATTTTTTTTTATAGAGTTATAGATGGATTTAATCAACCAAAATCAAGTGCGGAATGCCTAAAGGCCAATAAGGTGCATATTATCTGAATGAGGTGGCTAAATATGATATAAAAAATTCCCTCTAATGTGTGAGGTTAGAAGGGAATATGATGGTCAAAAGACATTATAATTGGGAGGAGGAAACTTCCAAATTTGGTCAAAAAAAGTGCACCAAATGTTTGATCAAGAAAGTACCTACAACAAAATAGAAGGTATGCATTGACTCTCCTCCCGAGACATGCATACCCATGTTTAGGTGTGAAAAATCATGGCCTCCAAATCAAAGACACTATGGATCCATGAAGTATATATAGAAGTAGATATCATGGCCATGAAAATATAAAGAGTGGATCCATGCATATATAGGAGTAGCAATCATGGACACAAAAGAGATACATAGTCAATCCATGTCAAATATGTCATATCCATGAATAGATACATAGTGTAGCTATGTATCAATATACATTAGGAGTATGATTAGAGCAATGAAGTGGACAATTGATCCTCTTGAAGGTACCAATGTTATAGAGGTGATTGGTACAATCTTGGGCAACTTGAGCAACAAAATAATGAGAGGAGGCTACTAATGGCCCAAGGTCTTAGAATCCAAAACATGCCGAAGTTACAAGTCTATTCCATGTGAATAAACGTTTTGATGTAGAACATGTGAGACACCATTTTATTACTAGTCATTGATGTATATTTTTTAAAAACATGAGACAACCCATCGATGATGATAATGGGTGTCAAGGTACCTATTACATTCTAGAAAGTGTGAATACATGTATTGACATCGAATACTTGTAGAATCTATTAATCAATATAAATTGGGGTATTCCCACTATATATAGTGAGGAAACATGCCACTAATGACTACAAACCCCAAGGTACTAAAAAGTATCTAAATCCCATTCCCAAAGAACATGTGCTAAATTTGATAGGAAGAGATACATTGGAGGGAGGGAATTAGGGCATCCCCCATCATCCAACATGAGTGAAAACAAGGATAATGATTTGGAAGGAATCTGATGAAATTTCAAATGACATACCACCAAGTACATATCTCACATGCAATAGATATAATGGTGCATGAAAGAGACCCTATGAGAAAGAACCAATAATGAAAAATGATGACAAAGGTGAGGAATTCCACCAATGATGAAATGGGAACCCAAGGTACTGAACGAATCCAAAAGTGTGAATAAAGGTATTGACATTGAATATAAGGGAAACCAATTAGTCAAAGGCCATTGATGAATTTCACATTCTTATTGAAAAGTAACCTATCACTGATGAAAATAGTCTCAAGGTGCTACTATAGGTCAAACTCTCGGAGAAATGTGTCATAGTCGATAATAGATGACCTACCAATGAAAATTCAATGGATACCTTCCACATTAGAATGAGTAATAAAGAATATATTAACACGATGATACTTAGACAACTTTAGACAACCGGGAAGGCCAACAAGGATGTTCATGAAACAACTGAGGAATGGCTGACACAGGTGAAGACTTCCCTTGAACATAAGCATGACACAATGTTGACTTGGGAAACATTTGACACAAAGAGGAACAATGCTATAAGTATGTGACATATGGAGCATTGATAAACTCTCCATAGTGACTGGAAGAGTAACCAACCAAATGAGCAACAAACTTTAATATCAAGGCCTGGATTCCTAAGGCCATATTAAACACAACTTGTTGAGTGATTGACTCAAAACTTGGTTCTTTGTTCAAGGTCGATATAACTCAAGATAGTTGCCAAAAATAGAGATATTAATTATTAAAGCCTGAAAAAGAATAAAATGTGTTATTTTATAGTGGATGAAATGATTGTCATGGGAAATATAACTAGTTCCAAGCACAAGGAACATGCCTATGCAATATACAAGTAGGATGTGCAAGATATAGAAACTCTTCAAGATGTTTCCTTCAAGGATACAAGGTTCTAGGTTACAAAAGTGACAACTGAAAAGGAAATTGGTCTAAGAGAATGTAGGAGAAGTGAACAAGAAATGGAAAATTGAAATAGACATTAGGCTGAAAAGCGCAAACAATGAGATGAGATGAGGTCAATGTGACTCGAAACATAAAATTGTGGGAGCCTCATGGGTAATTGCTAGAAAATGGCTAAGAAGAAGTCATGCGGATTTGTCACAAAGTAATGGAGGGACTAAAAAGGGACTCTTGATCCTGTGAAGAACTTCAACATGGGTTATAGAGTGGAAAAAAGGGTTCTAACTAGGGAAACCATGATTGGTATGCTTACGACATGAATTACGACACATTTTAAAATGATGAAGAATGATTCACATTGCAATTTTTTGGGGTTGATTTGAAGGAAAAATGAATCAATAAACTGATAATTCATAATGCAAGGAGAGAGACCCTGAACTATATGGAAATTTTGAGATCATTACCTATTAGAATGGATCAATTTGGACCAAAATGGTGAAAAAATGCCAAATAAAATGTATCCAAAGTCTTGTATATGTGACCAAAAAAACTCATCTCGAAGTTAATAAATTCAATATATAAAACTTTCATTACAACTCGTTCTTTGGAATGAAAAACTTAAAAACAACATGTCTTAAAATTAAATTATGGTACAAATCACTCCACAACCTTGTGGCTTATGCATAGTACTTCTCCAGGTAGAGCCCATTTCTAGGCTCAGGACATTTATTTATTTGGTAGTCAACCTGTAAAGTCTCCAATTCAAGAAGAAAGAAAAATATAGAGTGCATGTCTTCCCACAATCTACCATCTATAGTTGAGGATTCAATGATAGCCTCATCCAATGTAATTTCTTCATCTAATAAATCACGTGAATTAGGAGGATTGATGGCATAGATAGGTGAAGTGAATTGACCATATTATTTATAATTATGGATATTTGAATCAAATATGGAAGAATATATCAACAAATACTCACTGCATGTCTTCCCACAATCTACCATCTATAGTTGAGGATTCAATGATAGCCTCATCCAATGTAATTTCTTCATCTAATAAATCACGTGAATTAGGAGGATTGATGGCATAGATAGGTGAAGTGAATTGACCATATTATTTATAATTATGGATATTTGAATCAAATATGGAAGAATATATCAACAAATACTCACTAGTACCAAGGCATGAGGACCCAAAAAAATGAGAACAAACTCAAGAGGAAAATCACGGTCCTTCAAACCAATAGTGAGAAGCAAGGGCTCCTATTTCCCCATGGGCTAAATCACCTAATAAATTTATAAGACCTTGTCTCGAGAAGGAAAACTTTTGGCCCTCGACCAAGTTTTGAGGAAACTTTGGTCAGTTTTGGCCCACATTTGGACTTCGACACGTTGGTCGAAGAAGGAGCGCCTAGGTGGAGCTGAGATCGCGGATCTCACCAATTTTGAGGGTTATGTGGACCCATTAAAGGGTCCTCTATGGTTTTGTAATGGGTTTATGAGATGTCGACCCATGGGGTTTTCCCATGTTTATGCCTTCTTGTAAGGGTTTGTAAAATATAAATAAAGAAGAATGTATTGTAGAAGTATTAAAATATAAATAAAGAAGAATGTATTGTAGAAGTATCTAAGTGCAAGTAGTTTGAGTTGTTTTGTGAAAAGGAGTGTATATGGTCGAGGCTTGGTGCTCAAATGTGATTTTGTAGAAGGTGTTAAGTGTCATGAGAAGATATTTTGTTTCTATCCAATTGACTTAGTTATGGGAGGAGGATCTAGGGCTTAGTGCGCAGATCTCTTGTTTGGTGCAGAGTTCAACTCTGTGGCTTAGTGAATAGGAGTGAATGAATGTAAGATCTTGGCGAATAATAGAGAGGTGAAGTGGTTTGTGGATGTAGCCCCACGCTGGGGTGAACCACGTAAATCTGGTGTCTCGTGGTTTTCTTTGTCCAGTGTTATCTCTTTTATGTTTTGGCTTAGTTCTTAGATTATGATGTGTAATGAATATATATGTTGTTGCTTAAGGTACTTTACTTATGTTAAAAGGTAAATGAATGCTAGATCTAAATCATAGTGCTAAGTTCTCAGGATATATATATATATATATATATATATATATATATATATATATA
>CBVK0101020423.1:0-10131 GCA_900067695.1 Picea abies
TTCCATAACTGGTAGTTTTGGCCATTAAATTTCTCGGCCCTAAACTTTCCATCTTCTGACATTGCTCCCACTCGAACCTAGAACCCTCTTTTCCTGCGAGTTACCTTACGCTCTGATACCAATTGTTAGAAAAACAGGACCACAGAGCAATACAATAAAACAAATGCAGAAAAAAAACATAGAAGACACTCAATACAAGAGAGACACAGATTTACGTGGTTCACCCAGTGTGGGCTATGTCCACCAGAGAAATTGCTAGGTCCTTCCTTTATTATTATGCAGCAAATGAAGGGATACAACCTACAAAAAAACCAGCTGTAACTTCCTCTTCTTTCTCTCACAGTCTCCTCTCTCAGAATACAATATTCACCCTCGTACATAGCCGCAATACATTTCCCTCAAAAAAGAGGGTTTCCTTCTAGGGAAAAAAACCCTAATATAATCTCTACCGTTAGATCTGCAACCTTATAATGAACAGTCCAGATTTACAATGAAATTACAATATACTTTTATAAGGCAATTTTTGCTTCAGGGGCTTCGCCCCCGAACCCCCACAGGAAGAGTGTACATACTTCTGGGGTGTAAATACTTCATGGGGTATAAACATGACTGAAAGCAAGGACCTCTGAATCAGGAAGATAATTAGGCTCCACAACCAACAAAAACCACTTGATTACCGATCAATGATGAGAACTATTAATAAGTGCAAGGGAAATCACCATTAATGTCAATGAATCCCAAGGTAACTAGTACAATCCAACGAATGTGAATTAATGAGTCGAAGTCAAACACTCGATGGAATCTCCCAATCTGGGGTCAATAATGAAAACCCACTGTCGAAAGCGAGGAAACCTACCATTGAGGCATGCAAGTTCTAAGGTACCAATTAGTTTCTAAATCTAATTCCTGGATAATGAGTTGAAGTCAACAGGAAAATACTCATCATAGGAGGGCCTTAATGTATCCCCCATCAATGACATGAAACAAGTAATAATATTTGATGTAGGTTAGAGTAACAAGTGATTCAAGACTAACTCAAGGATGGCCGATGCAATAGTAGTCTTAAAGACTTTAGAAATGGCTGACGCAATAGAAGGATTTTCAGGTTGGACATCTTTTTGAACATATTGACGACACGACAACTGTCTTGGAAAATAATGACTCAACAACAGGGATCACAGACCAATTTTAATCTTATAAAGGAGTATGACCATGAGATGAGTGGATTTTCCAACCTAGACACAAGGTGAGTGAAAGGGTGTCATGTTCAAGGATTTTCCAACCTAGACACAAGGTGAGTGAAAGGGTGTCATGTTCAAAAGTGACTCTTCCACAGAATACAGGTTTAGATACATTTCTTTCCCAATTCCCCCCCCCACCATTTCTGGCGAGTACCACTTTATTTTTATACAATGACTCTTCCACAGAATACAGGTTTAGATACATTTCTTTCCCAATTCCCCCCCCCACCATTTCTGGCGAGTACCACTTTATTTTTATACAATCTCGAGGAGGATAACATATGCTTGAAATGTAAGTTCATCCTTCAGATGAGTCCCTCAGAGTATGTTTAACGAACCCTAGGAAGGAGTGGTTCGGTCCCATTTAGGCCTTTCGATGTTTATTTAACGATTCCAAAGAAAGAAAACTCATGGGTTTTTCATGTTTATAGAGTTTGAAAAACACTTAAAGAAAACTTAGGTCCCATATGGGCCTTTCAATGTTTGTTTTATGAGTCCAAAGAAAGAAAACTCAAGGGTTTTTCATGTTTATAGAGTCTAAAAAACACTTAAAGAGAACTCATGAGTCCAAAGAAAGAAAACTCAAGGGTTTTTCATGTTTATAGAGTCTAAAAAACACTTAAAGAGAACTCTCTCAGTTCCTTTTTCATAAAGTAGTCTGATGAGACTGAAAAGGAGATAAAATATCGCTCAACAAACATTTTCTTCAAATACTTTAATGAGCGTGAAAAGAACAAGGTTGCTCGGCAATATTTTCATGTTTAGAGAGTCTGAAAAGAGCTTAAAGGGAACTCTAGTGGGTTCCTTTTTTGTATAACCTTTACGAGTCCGAAAAATTGATAAAAGTATACTTGGTTACATTCTCATTGATTTATGAGAAATAAAAAATACTAAGCTCGGTAACTTATTCTCATGTATTAACGAGCATGAGAAAGAACAAAGAATAAGCTCGGGATTGTTTTCATTTTTACGCAAGCTTTAAAGCAAAACAAAACTATGCTTAGACCTAGTTTCATTTTTACACAAGCTTGAACCAGAGGAAACTATGCTTGAGGTAAGTGGTTTCATTTTTACACAAGCTTGAACCATATAAAACTATGCTTGCGACTTCCCAATGCATAACACAGGGATGGTTGGTACTTAGCCCCCAGCATAAGAAGCTAGCAGCTTAACTTTAGCATGGAGTCTAGAGGCCAAAGCCAAATGCCCCCCAAGCTTTGTTTCATCCAACTACAAAGGCGAATGAAATGAAGCTTCAAATACTAGGCAAGGGACTTGACTCGAATAGAGAGGGGGAAAACTATTTCATTTTTTAATGATCTTGAAATCAGAAAACCATTGTCACACACCCACTACGACAACTAAGATTTTATTTTTCTTTACGTCTTTTCTTCGAGGAACAAAATCCTCGAATTTCTATGGGGCCTAGAATAGACCCTCCCTTCCCTTATCCTCCCCCATGTGATCATTGGCTATGACCACAAGCCTTACCAAAAAGGCGTTTCTGAATTTTGTGATTCGGGGAATCGTGATGCAAGTGTTCTCCTATTCTCTGTCCTTCGAAATATCAAAAACCGAAAGGATATAACATATCCTTATCTCCTCCCTTGGGTCGATTTTCATACGATCGGTCCTATGACCTGGTGCTGTTCCTCTAAATGATTTTGAGGTTTTTCAATTTGGGAAATCATAATGCAAGCGTTCCTCCTTTCCCTTTTGAATCCCAGGAACCCGAAAGCATGGTATCATCCAGATCTATGGTCCATATCCTTGACTTGATCGATGGCCTGGATTAAATCTCGACATTCTACCTTTCAGGATTTCTAGCGAGGTTTTCACTCCTATTCCTTTGATGTCCAGAACCCCGGTGGCCTTAGATCTTCACCATGTGTCCCTACAAATGGGCGGTCCAGATTCTTTCGGGACTCCTCCTCCCTACCACAAGACCCTGTCTGGTGACCTAGGGCTCATTCACAGAGCATATCAGGGTTTCATGTACCAGGATTTCATGACTGGCGAAGATGAGGGGTCTTGCCCTTGGGTTTCCTGGGTGTCGAAACACTGAAACCTATTCACGCTAAATCGATTCGGGGTTTCACATATCAGGATTTCGCAACTGGAGAATACGAGGGAACTTTCCCTTGGGTTTCTTAGGTGCTGAAATGCCAAAACCTATTCACTCTAAACCGATTCAGGGTTTTTCATATCAGGATTTCATGACTGGCGAATACGAGGGAACTTGCCCTTGGGTTTCTTGGGTGCCGAAAAACAAAAATGCCAAAACCTATTCACGCTAAACCGATTCGGGGTTTCACATATCAGGATTTCACAACTGGTGAATACAAGGGAACTTTCCCTTGTGTTTCCTGGGTGTTGAAACGTCAAAACGCCAACACCTATTCAAGCTAAACCAATTCGAGGTTTCACATATCGAGATTTCATGACTGGCGAATACGAAGGAACTTGCCCTTGGGTTTCCCGAGTGCTGAAACGTCGAATCCTATTCACACTAAACTGATTCGGGGTTTCGCATATCGAGATTTCATGACTGGCGAATACAAGGGAACTTTCCCTTGGGTTCACCGAGTGTCGAAACATCGAAATGATGAAAACCTAAGAGAACCACTCTCTCTTGTACAAGGTTTCCACACTCAGATCACATGATCCTTCAGTGGGTTCTTCGGTAATTATCCCTAGGCTTGGTGACCAGACTAAAAAGCCTTCCTAAATCATTGAGCTATGAACTCTGTGATAGGGGTGAAGTAAAATCATGGGTTTACTAAAATGGTAGTCTTTCCAAGGAACTCATCCCGTCTCTAGAATGCGAGGGAACTTACCGGAAGGAGGTGCCTTCGGGGAAATCAAACCAGGGCATAGCGTGAGTCAAGTAAATGGGACAAATCTCAAGGGAACAAAATCATAATCAGAACTTGTTCATTATATATATATAAACTGTTTATGGTCATATAAGTATAAGCATGCATCTATTATTTCTGATAAAAACACCAGGCAAACACTTCTATACAGAAACCATTTATGAGTGTACAAACATGAGCATGCATTCCAGGATATTCAATTCAAGATACAAGATATAAACACTTATCATAAAACACCAGGTGTGATGTGACTACTGAGAGGGGTGCTCATTTCCACCCAACTGTAGGCTCAGTGAGTCCAAACGGATTTACCACTAGCCACCCCTGAGCTAGACCACAATGCTTGAGGTTCAATTTTCTACTTCCATCTCAATGGAAGTTAAGGATGAAGGTTACTCTCCTTCTCCTCTGTTCAGAACTCCCTATGTTTCCAGAGTTTCTTGGCCAATATAGTTATTTTTACAGACTGGGGGAAACATGGTGTTAAAATTCCATCCCCCTTAAAGGAACATCGTCCTTGATGTTCTATCTATCAATATGACGTGTATGTACAGAAGTAAACAAAATCGGATATGCCTGTTTCATGGCATCTTCCATTTCCCAGGTAGCCTCATCTGGGCCAAAATGTTTCCATTGCACCTTGACCTATGCAATGGTTCATTTCCTGAGTGGGGTTTCCTTTCTATCCAGTATGCATTGAGGTTTTGGCAGGAATTCTCCCTCTGGTTCCACTTGGATCATAGACCAGTCAATTATATGATTAGAATCATGTACATATTTCTTCAATAATGAAGCATGGAAAAATTATGTGCTTTTACTGTGGGAGGAAGTGCTAGCCTATAGGCTACTTGTCCCACTCTATCTAGAACTTCAAAGGGTCCGCAATACCGAGGTGCCAACTTGGCACAAGCTCCCATCCTCAGGGAACTCTTCCTGGGCCTAACTCTGACATATACGTGGTCTCCCGTGTTGAATTCTCTTGGAGTTCTCTTTTGGTCGGCGTAACTTTTCTGTCTGTTTTGAGCGACCTTCAGATTCTATTTTATCTGAATCACTTGTTGTTCCATTTCTTTCAGCATATTGGGTCCAATAGTAATTCTATTTATGGGATTACTCCAACTGACTGGAGTGTTGCACAGTCTACCATAGAGGACTTCGAAAGGACTCGTCTTCAAGGATTCTTGGTAGCGAATTCCACCAGTGATAGGTAATCTTCCCACTTCTTGGGTTGATGCATTACATGAATTCTTAGCATGTCTTCCAATATTTGGTTCACTCTTTCCATTTGTCCATCAGTTTGAGGATGATAGGCTGTGATAAACAGTAATTTGGTCTCTAGACCAACCATCAAGGATTTCCAAAAGTTGGAAGTAAATTTTGTGTCTCTATTAGACACGATATCTTTAAGCATACCATGTAGTCTGAATATCACCTTCATGAATACGATGACTATATGTATTTCCTTGCAAGTCAATTTGACTAGGATAAAATGGGTGGACTTGCTCAATTTATCCACCACTACCATGATGGCGTCATTCTGTTTGGTCGATGTTGGTAATCTGGTGATGAAGTCCATGGAAATGGTTTCCCACTTCCATTTCGGGATTGCTAGAGGTTGTAATAATCCTGTTGGGTGTCCGTGTTCTTCTTTAACCTATTGGAATTCTTAGCACTTAGATAAATAGTTAGCTATGTCTTTCTTTAACCCAAGCCAATAGAATTGTTTCCTAGTAGTCGTGATCATCTTTTGATATCCCGTGTGAACAATATATGGTATTTTATGTAGTTCATTCATTATGAACTTCTTCAAGTCATCACAATATGGAATATACAATCTATTTATGTAAGTTAGCAGACCTCCATCTATCATCTGGTAGCCTTCATACTTTATTCCTGTGGGTTCTTTCTCTAGGTATGAGGTCACAGTCTAGAAGAATATGTCTGTTTCTTGTGCATTCCTGACTCTTTCTTTGACATTCGTCTCGCAGGTGCTCACCACTGCCAGGCGAATTGTTTTCATACGTCTACTAAGGGCATCAACCACCTTATTTTCCTTTCCTTTAACATGTTTGATTTCAAAATCAAACTCACTAAGGAGGGCCATCCACCTAGATTGTCTAGCATTGAGCTTTGGTTGGTCAAACAGATATCGTATTCCACAATGCTCTGTCATAAGTACAAATTTCCTTCCCAGGAGGTAATGTATCCACATTTTTAAGGCATGCACTATGGCGGCTAGCTCTAGATCATGGGTCATGTAGTTGACTTCGTGCTCATTCAATTTTTGGGATTCATAGCAGACTACACTTCCTCCTTGCATAAGGACTCCTCCGAGCCCTTCCTTACAGGCATCTGTGCACATGAAGAAGTCATTTTCAGGATCAATGATCTTCATCATGGGTACATGGGTCATAAGGTGTTTTAGGGATTGAAATCTTTCTTCACATTCTTGTGTCCACGTGAATTTATCTCTCTTCTTCTGGAAGGCAGTGATTGGACAACCAATCTTGGAGAATCCTTTTATAAATCTCCTATAGTATCCTACTAAGCCCATAAATGATCTGATATCCAAAACGTCCTTTGGGGTAGGCCATTCCATGATAAACTTGATATTGTCAGGATCTACTGCTACTCCCTCTTCAGATATGACATGGCCCAAGTAATGTATTTGCTTCTGGAAAAAGTTGCACTTGCTAAATTTGGCATAGAGCTGATGTTGTCTTAGAACTTGAAGCACAAGTCTAAGATGTTCCTCATGTTCCTCTCTATTCTTGGAGTAAATTAATATATCATCAATAAAAACCAGTACAAAATTGTCTAGGAATTTTCTGAGCACATTGTTCATCAAGCACATAAAAGTGGTAGGGGCATTAGTCAATCCAAATGGTACTACCACAAACTCATAGTGACCATATCTCATCCTGAAGGTAGTTTTGTGGATGTCTTCACCCTTGATTCGAACTTGATGGTATCCAGATCTCAAGTCAATCTTTGAGAAGATGGAAGCACCTCCCAATTGATCGAACAGGTCATTGATCCTAGGTAAGGGGTACTTGTTCTTTATGGTTACCTTATTGAGTTGTCTATAACCTATGCATAGTCAGAGGGTACTGTCTTTCTTTTTCACAAACAGTACTAGTGCTCCCCATGGAGACACGTTGGGCTGGATATAGCTTCTGTCCATCATTTCTTTTAGTTGTAATTTAAGCTCAACTAGCTTGGGTGTGCTCATCCTGTAGGGTGTCCTAAACAATGGCACCGATCCCGGTGCAAGTTCTATCGAGAAGTAAATGTTCCTTCTTGGAGGTAAAACCGGTACCTCTTTCGGAAATACATATCTATATTCTCTTAGTGTGGGATGGTCTTCGAGGCTTGGTTTGTCATCTTCAACTGATTCCAACACCTGTATCGTATATAGTGGACATCCCTTTCTGCAATAGTTTCTCATTTGAAGGGCTAATATTTGTCTCACTGAGATAGGTTTTTGGATCCATTGAAGGGTTATCCTTCTTCTTTATTCACTTACACATTATAAGGTTTTATGGTAACAGTCCAGTCTGGCTTTATATGTGGCTATCCAGTTCATACCAATCAACAGGTCATACGATCCTAGGGGTAATACGTTAAGGGTTGCTTGGGTGGGGAATTCACCCATAGTGAATTGGCAAGCTGGTATGACCTCCGATACCTTTCTTTTGGTGCCAGTGGCTAACTGTACCAACCATGGCTTGGCATGTTTATGTGGCTGTAATTTACACTTATCAACAGCCTTAGGGGCTATATAACTCAAATTTGAACCTGGGTCAATTAGAATAGATACTAGATGGTTGGTGATCATACCTTCCATCTCCACCACTGAAGCTTGGTGGTCATCTTGTTTATTATCCACGGCTACATAAATTTGCGGCATACTCTTGGCCACGTCATTGACGATGGTAGCTTCTTGAACGTTGTAAATTCTCCAACTGTTTTGTTGTCGGTGCGGGCAGTCCCTCAGTATATGTTCTTCTCCACAACCACAACATTTTAAGGGTTCTTTCTTCGGTTATGAATCTTTCCTGCGGTAGATCCAAAAGGTTTGTTTCCTCTCTCGGAGGGGAAATTCTACTAGTGTACACTTCGGGTTGGGAAGATCATCCTTGAGTATTTTTTATAGTTTTTAAATATTGGGGATTTAAACCCCTTTTTCTAGAATCCCAAACTATTCTTCTTCTTCCAGCCTTCACGAGGTTCTGTCCAATGCCCAAGCTGTTCATAACAATATCTTTCCTTTCGGATTGTATCTTCTAGGGTCTTTGGCTCGTCAAACTCAATCCTATTCTGATAGTCCTTAGGTAGTCCACTGATGAATCATTGCACCTTTTCCTTTTCTGCTTTTATATATGGTACGTACCTCAACAATTCGAGGAATCTGCTGACATATTCCTCTATGGTGTGTTGCCCCAACTTGAGTTCATAGAATTTTTTAGTCTTTTCGTCAAAATGCTTTTCCGATAGATACTTCTTCCTGAAGTATTTCTCAAACTGTTCCCAAGATAGGTCTTCTTCGTGAATCCCTTTTACGTTCTTAAGGTATTCCCACCAAATGGAAGCCTTCCCATTCAGGTTGAAAGTGGCTACTCGGGCCTTCAAATTTTCCTTGAAGTCATGGACTCTGAAATACTTATTTAGTCCAAGCAACCATGCCTTTTCTTCCTCTCCCTTATTTATTTCACCATCGAAAGAGGGTGGTTTGGCCTTCTTGAATTCTTCGAGATTATGATTTTTGGAATGATTTCACTTCTTCCATTTTCTTCGGGAATAAGAACTAATTCTGCTACTAGAAGATCCCTCTGAGTCGCTAGTTTCCTTTCCAAAGGAATCGTCCAACGCTTGTCCCTTATCTCTAGGGTGAACCTTTATCGAGGTGCTCCTCCCAGTGTGGCCACTTAAAGGACCACGTTTCCATATCCCAGGTGAGCTTCGACTTCTCTTTGTTTGTTGTTGGTCCGCGTGACTGGTGTCAGGTCCATGCTGCAATTGTCTTTGTATGTTGGATAAGCTCTGTAGCAAGACTGCCTTAATTTTTGTTTACTTCTCTTTCTCGTTGTTGGCCTTGCAGTTCTGTAGTTTGACAATGAGGCTTCTCACTGTCTCAGCTAGATCTGGAGGGGTTTCTACCACTCTCCTTTCATTAGACTCTTCGTCTATATTGTGGGAGCCATCCCCCACTTCATGGTGCGTCACCATTCTATGCATCTGTAGTTTCCTTTGGTTGATCATCCACTTGTTATGCAAGAAAAACACTTGTTGTTAGTCAACATTATATTCATTCACAATCAGCACATAATTCATATTCTTTCAAATGCATACACACAATAGGAATTTTCATTCTTAACTTTGGCTTTTGATAAGGGGGGTTAGGATAGAGAGTTACTCCTTTTAAGAGTACTTCATATGGATTTTCTACACAACTCGTCCATGAGCCCAAGTAGGCCAAGTGTTGTAACCATGCTTTGATACAAATTTGTCACACACCCATTATGAAAACTAAGATTTTATTTTTCTTTACGTCTTTTCTTTGAGAAAAATAATCCCTAAATTTCTATGGGGCCTAGTGTAGACCCTCCCTTCCCTTATCCTCCCCCATGTGATCATTGGCTATGACCATAGGCCTTACCAAAAAGGTGCTTCTGGCTTTCGCGATTCGGGGAATCACGATGCAAGCGTTCCCCTATTCTCTGTCTTTCGAAATGCCGAAACCCGAAAGGGTCTAACAGATCCTTAGCTCCTCCCTGGAAATTTTAAACCTGCGAAGTAAAGCAATGCATATAGATTATTAAGCAAGACAGGAATTAATCAATGGCTCATACATAGAATACACATAGATTTTATACCGGAAACCCTCAACCGAGAAAAACTTTCTTCTATTCATTATGCCGAATTTCACCATTCACCATACAATATATACAATTCTTTTAGGTATTCCGTAGATACCAAAACCCTAATCCCTTAATCCGAGATTAATTTATAAA
>CBVK0101020424.1:0-10131 GCA_900067695.1 Picea abies
AATTACAAAATTGAGAGAGAGAGAGAGAGAGAGAGAGAGAGAGAGAGAGAGAGAGAGAGAGAGAGAGAGAGAGAGAGAGAGAATATTCATATGGTGGGATGAATTAAAGTGATATTTATGACTTCTCTGTTGTGCTTGGACTTCCCTTATTGGTCTCATCAAATTCCTTTCTCTTTTCACTTTCTGTACTGATTTTAAAGGCAATCTGAATGATTCTAGGGGATGATTGTTTCGTTTGTTGTATGCAATCACACCACGTTCCAATCACCTGCTTTGATTCCAGATTTAGTATTTTCAACTGGGAAACCAGGTCTAATTTTTATGCTATATTTGATGTCTGAATTGTACCCGACTCTTGGTCAAATTTATGTTCTGTGTTCTTCATTTTATATTTGAGCTGGTTGAGACGGTTGGTTTCTTGGTCAGTTTCCAACTACACTTTGTGTCCCTCCTTTTTCCATTCTTGTTCCTACTATGAGAATATTAGCTCCGCTGCTTTTTCTTTTGCTAGCTGTGTTGTGAGATTTTTTTTAATTTTTCTATAAGTGGCTGAGTTTCTTTCTCTTTCTATACTTTCGACTGCAACCTTTTGTATCTGGCATTTTCTAATTGCATCTACAAAATGGGTCGACCATTCACTTACCATAGAATTAAGTGTGATAAATTGGTTGGTCAATTTGTCTATATTCTTCTTGAATCCTTTAAGATTATTTCGTTATGTCACCAAGACTGTGTCCATATGCTCTTGAGTTTTTTGAATTTCCTTGGCTGCTAAGTCACATTGTTGTTCAAATTCCTCTTTCTCTTTTTGCGGAGTCACTACTTGTTGTTGGTATTCTATATTGGTTTTGATCAACCTTTCAATTAGATCTTTAAATCCTACTAAGGGGTTCTATGCCTTTGGTATCTGCTCTATCCCCTCATGCAGCTTGATTGCTTCTCTACACTCCTACAAAATGTTCTTTTGTTCTTGTTTTAATTTCTCGACCTGATTTCCTTCTTTGATCACCTTCTTCCACCTCCTTGCTGATTCTTTCGAAATGGCTCTATGTGAGCCGAATATGTATTTGTCAGAAATAGTGCTCAGGCCGAATGTGGCTTTGACCGCGGAACTCGATGGAATGGTTTTGTGGTTCGTTCTAATAGTGATCATGGGTGTTTTTCCCCCCCTTCTTTTATCTATATATTTTGAGGGCTAACCATCTTTTTCCACCCTTTATTGTGTCATTAGAATGATCTATTCAATTGTTTGTTCTTTTTCTTCCTCCTTGTGATGATTTTTTGCACTTCCTTATCCATTGTGTATTGAAGATATTAGGTTGTCCCTTTTGTGTTATTCTTCTTAGAATCAATAGGATTGACCTCGAGGTGGTGCCTCTCATTCTGCAGGTTCTCCAAGATTTCTGTTTGTATGCCTGGGATGTCACTACCTGGATCTAATTCCTTATTACTCTTCCGAGAATCGACTTGTTTTGTTTCTATTGTCTGGAAGATGTCTTCCTGCTGATCTGATGCCTCGAATGGGTGAACCATTTCTTTTGTGTCTGGTTGGCTAGATCGCCTTCTTGTATTGACTCAACTGTCTAGTGTGATGGATTTTGTTACCTAGTTGACTGACACTGTATCGACTCAGTTTGGATTTCCTTGACTGAATGTTGTTGCTCTATGTTCAGCGTTTCGATATCAACATCGTCCGACTCGACTAGATGATCAAATTCTATTGCTTCTGACGACTCAGTGATTATGAGCTGCCTTTTATTTTTCTTTGTTGGTCATTCTTCTACGATGGGTACTGGCTCTGCTGGGGGTGATTCCATGGTTAGGTCAATTGCTACATCGGGTGTCCTTTTCTTACTTGGGGTTGTTCTTGGCCTTAGATCCCATTCTGTTGTGTTTGTTGTGATGTTTGTCGGGATGACAAAAGTAGTTTTTCTTTCTAGATTTTTCTGTCTTTTTTCCCCTCTTGTTTCAATTTGCTTGATTTTTCTCTTAATGTTCTTGACCTGCTACTTTTGCTCCTTAGATTTTTGCATAGCCTCCTTCATTCCTGATCCAACTGAGGAACTATATATGTTTTTCATGACAATGATGTCTTGTCGAGTTTGCTTTATCTTCTCGATAATATTAGTGGTAATACTTGACAATTTATCTTGGATGATGGGGTCATTAAATTCGATGCACTCATTTGATTGGAATGTTTCCCTCCAAATTTCCTCTATGTCGATTTCTATCTCTTCTTCCTCAACAACCTTTTCCCCCTTGTTCTTTTTGGTCAGTTTCTTTCTTTTACCTGGGGATGGATTTGCAGGTACAACTGTCAAGGCTTGTAAATCTTCAATGAAGGGAATTGTATACAAAGATACTTCTCTTTCTTCTTCTTGCTCCTCGTCAGTCAATGGTAATACTAAAGGTGCCCCTATTTATTATGCTTCAGAGGGAATTTATTAATACTAAAGGTGCCCCTATTTATTATGCTTCAGAGGGAATTTATAGCTCCTGGTTGATTTGTCTTTCTGGCTCTATGAAAATTTCTTCTGTTGTCGATTGGTAGTGTAGTTATTTTGGCTTTGGTGCCGACTCGACTCTGCACCACAACTTTATGAAATCAAGGTCGAGTTGAATATGGAAGGGTGTTGGTAAATCTTGATGGACTACTTGTTCGACCCACCATATATGTTTACTATATTTCAAACCTGCGACCCATAGTCAAAATATCTCTTGTGGTGGCAGTGGGCTTGACGTGCTTGTTTCATTAGTTGAGAAGAATCTGTAATTCTCCATTGTCTGGAATTTCTTATCTGTAAATGTTGGTTCTCTGACGAGACCGTATTGATCCATTTCTAGCCAAATTAGTAATGAAGGAAATTTGATGGCCTTGTCGAAATCTTGGCATTTTTTGTAGTTGGTTCTTATTGTGTTGGCTAGGTGTTCCACCCAGTTGAACCTTTCGACATTCTTATAAAATTGTGCTATTGATTTGACCATTGTAATTTTTACATTTGATTCTCGGTCTGCCAGTGTGAAGCACAAAGACACTATTATTTCATTCCAACGGGCTCTTAAGTCAATGATTTTATTAATCAACAAACCCTTAGAATTTTTGGCTGTCGCGACCACAACATGTGCCTCACCCATATACCATGTCACTCATGATATGTCTTAATCATGTCATACAACATATACAATAAGATGTCATCAATGACGTGCCTCAACCATGTGATAACATCGCCATGACATATACCAAACCAGATATCAAGATAGCTGAGATATTCTTATAATCAATGTACCATGATGTCACCAATATGTTTCTCAACATGTACCAACATCACCAAGACATGCATCAAGCATGTAATGCAACATCCAATGTATGTACCTCAAACATTTTCCATAACCTCATCAAGAAGTGTATCTCAAACATGTGCCAGATATACATGTAAATATATCCAAGATATGTACCAATAATATGCCTCAATATATATTCCTCAAACCATGTACCAAACATATACCATACATCCAAGATGTGCCTCAAATCATATGCCCAAATCTCCAAAAAATTCCTCAAGCATGTATCATAACATCAAGACATAACCTTAAAAAATCATATAAAAACAGACCTCTGATTCTGTAACAGACCTGGTGCATCAGATCTCTGCTCATCATACCTTCCTCAACTTCAACATCATCAAACTAGGTCCACTTAGAAACTTGGTGCACATAAAAAGTATGACATCACTTCTCAACTCTGCATACAAAGCTGCTCATAATTGTACCTCAAATATGCAAATGTGTAAGATTCACCACGAGCTCAATTTTCCATTTTTTATTCTGAAATTTCTATTTGAGGTATTTTTGTATGTATTGTAAAAACTATGAAAAGAAGTTATAGCAAAAATGCCAAGTTGACCTTTTTGAAACATATTTCAGGACCGTTAAGGAACCCAGATTCCACAAAGCATATCTTTGAAGTTATTGTGATCCAATGTCGGAAATTTTAACCACAGGTACTCTGCAGTTTTTCCTCCATCTCTTAAAAATTTTAGGGTCTAAAACTTCCCAAAACAAAAGTTATAGCAAAAGTGGTAGACCTTCTTGAATTCTGACCCATTCTGGAGAGAAAAAGTGTACATCATCTCATGTGCTCAATATTTTATATATAATTATGAAAATCACAAAAAAGATACTATAGAGTGTAATATTTTCAATGCAATTGGTCTCACAAAATTTTGATTTTCTATGAAGAAGTTATGATGGTTTTATGTGGAACACCTGCTTGAGACTAGTTTCACGACTAGTCAAAAACCCTATCTTCCACAGAGTGTATATCCAACAATACAACAAACTAGAAGATGAAATTGTTACCACAGGTACCTTGATATGTCTTCTCAATAGAATCCAGTTTTCACTATCTGAATTATTCTAGAAAAGAAGTTATAGTGAAAATGGTAATATGACCTTTTAAAAGCATACCTTAGAACACATCATTAGAAGACTTCATCTTCCCTTGGAATTTCTCCCTTCTTCACTTTGTTTTCCCTATGAAATTCGTACCACACTTTTAAGAAGAGATAGCAATATTGAATGATCAAAATGAGAGGTTCTTAATGTGTATTTATACTTTTTCATGTGACTTCTTTCCTTAACTTAAAGGTCGACCTATACTTTCTTGTTATAACCACTTTACCCTTTAATTAATGACTTGTAACATCTTGTTATAACCGTTTAGGGGAATCTTAACCATTCTCTGGGGTTTCTAACTTCATGAACTCATAACTCCTCAACCGTGAGGAACTACATGATTTACCACTTACCGTTGGAAATGACACAACGAGGACTATTCATCTATGAGTGTGTTACTGCCATTTACATTGTTCTTCATGTCCTTATTCCTCAACCAACTTCAGGATTCATGAACACACCTATGGGGGTTCTTGTAGACTTCTTCAAATGCACCCATCACATATTTTGACATAAATGGCAACCACTTCTATTGAAATCAATTACAACCAACTATCCAACAACACGAATGACAACCAAGTATCTAACAATATCCCTCTTTGGCATTGATGACAAAACTCATACTCCCCATGTGACCATTTCTCTTGATCTATATATTCCGATGTTTCTCTCCCCCTTTGACATCAATGTCAAAGGGTATATCCCCTTGGGGATGCTCCCCCGATCTTCATGCTTATGATCTTTCTCTTTCCCCCCTGTGACATCATGGGAAAAAGGGAAACTCCCCCTATCGATATGTCTCCCCTTGTCTTCATGATTCTAATCTGGTCTCTCTCTCCGATGATATCTCTTTCCTTGACTTCTCTACAAAATGTCATGTATATCAATACAAGACTTCTTGCATACTCTTCATTTCCTCTCTTTCAATACTTCGTGTCCATTGGTGCTTCCTCGTGTAATTCACTTACATATATAAAAAAAATTCAAAGTTACTTGATTTCAAATATGCATAGCTTATCATGTTTACTTATTAGATATCATTGACCATATCATTCAACAAATTCCTTTTGAAAATATGGATTTTTTTTATGATTTCTCTTCCCATTTTCTGTTGTGGATTTCACAATTTTCCTTCCTATGATTAATTGAATTCACCTATCAATATACCTTCATCCATTGTTATGCAACTTCTCTAATTCATGTCTTTTGAACCTTCTACTAGACCTTCCAAATATCTCATGAAATCATCTCTATCGATGTGTCATAACAACTGTCCATGACTTTGATACACAATGTTGAACCATTTGCTGCAATTGATTACAACATATTCCTTGTTGCTCAATCTGTCTATTCATTCTGCAAATCAGACTCTACATGTCTGCAAAAATGTGTATTGAGTATGTCCCTGTCTAAATACATGTTGTTGGTGATGAGATTAAACTTAAGGCTCAAAGGATAATGTCAGGCATCAAGAAATTTTTAGAGAGTGTTTTTAAAAGTTCTTTTTCTACCATTAGTTATATGAGAAAAATTCCTTAAATGAAATTAACAGTATGGCAGCACAGAGGTCGTATTTTGTGTCTGATTCAAAATTGCAATGTCGAATGATGTGAGAGAGAAATACAAAACTGTAAAACAAAGCAAGGTATCAATTTTTTATCTTTTTCTTTCCTTTGTGTCTTATGTCGGCTTGCAATTCATCCCACCATAGTGTTGCGTGTCCTTTTATTCTGGTAACAACGTCCTTCACCTTCTTTTCATCTTCGATCTCTTCATAATAGAAGTACTTGTCTAAGGCCCTTATCCAATCCAACAGCTCCTCAATATCCAAGTTGCCTTCATACATTGGGATTTCCATTTTTTCTCTGGCGCTCATTTTTGCAACAACTTTCAAAAAGCGTTCCTTTGCAGCGCCTCCTTTTGCATCTTATTCAACTTCCATTTCTTCACTCTCAGCTTTGTTGATGTCACCAACAACAAGTTCTCTTCTTTGTGTTTTCTCCATGGCATCCAATATTGCACGAAGTTTCCTCATTTATTCTCCCATGGATGGATTTTCTATAGGTATTTCCCTACGTCTTCTTCGTGGCATGGTTCCAAATTTTCTCCACACAGAGCTTAATTATGGATCTAATACCACTTGATGCAGACCCCACCCTCTCCCAGGGCCCGCACGACCTCTTAGTCTAGGATCGTTCTAGTTGAGAGATGCAATTAGCTCATGGGATCCCTTCGAGCCCAAAATATCAATACATAGGTCCTTAAAAACCTTCTTCATGAGTGTAAATATTCCTTTTTGAGAGTCCCTGAGTGCTGGAAAATACTCCCTAGAGATCGAGGGCCAAAATCGTGGGCCAAACTTCAATTCCCAAAAGTTTCAAGACTTTGGGACCTTTCTATCCTCTTATCTTCAAACACAAATTCCACGAACTATCAAACATTAAGCGGCAAGATCAACGACCCACAATGAGAATCAAGATCGATGACTCAGATTTTGTTTCTAGGATTCGGCGATTTCTTCACAATGCCTTTTCCCCAAATCTCTCGGATCGCTGAAAAGGAAATTTTACGTTGAGTCTCAGATAGACAGTCCACAATGCTCTGACCGATGGATGGTCTAGATCAATTCCCTTCAAGATTCGACGATTTCCTTTGGTCTTCAAATGAAACAAATTCTCATATCCCCCAACGTAGAAATGTTGAGCAATTATCCTTCCTCCACATGTCCCCTTCTATATCAAGGGTTAAGATTCCTTTGAGGCTTCAAGGATTTCCTCCTTGTCTACATAATGAAACAAAATTGTCGAAGTGTTAAGTCCCCAAACTATGGGATCTTGTGCCACACGTCCTCTCCAACAGATAGATGGGATTGATTCCGACCTTCGGGCCTCCAAGAGTCCAAAAATGAATGCTCTATTTCCTCCAGGGTGTGGGACCTCTAGATCTTCTACCATGTGTCCTTCCAGTAATCAACGATCTAGATCTACTTCAGACTTCGGGACTCTGGAGAGATCGACCTTCTCTTCCCGCTATTCTCCCGGAGTATTTATCCTCCAGATCGTTTAATCTATTGATGCATGTCCTCTCCGATGGATGGCCCAGATGAACTCTGGGTCTTCAAGACTTCGAGGGTCCTCCACTCCTAACTTCTTTCAAAGTACTAGTCCATCAGAGTACATGATATGTTGACACATGTCCTCATATTTTGGATGTCAATGATTCACTCCGACCTTTAGGACTTGGTCTCGAATTCTCCGCACACAAAATATTTCAAATGCGTGAAGTCCAAAGGACTTTTCTGATTAAACCTTGCACAAATCCTCCTAATCTAATGACTGTCCTCTCTCTTACAAATTCTCAAATAGATTTTGACCGTAGATCTTCGATCCTCAATAAATCCTCCTTTAAACTTGATCCACGACTTCTTCGAATGCACAAAGTCTTATTAACTTACACGGTTAAACCCCACACTGCTTCTCCAGATCTAAAGGTGACAAGAGACCTTGGATCCTCCCGAATAGATCTCAGTCATTCGACTCTTGAAACAATCAAATCCTCTCCTCATTAAGGATTCTAACCGCCATCCTTCCTGAGCTTGACTGCATGAGATAAACATAATATTTGGCACCCTCCTGTGCACTCCTCATGCACTTTAAATATTTTTACATAGAAATTGTCTAAGTCCCTCATGCGAAACTCTTTTACCCACTATCTCTTCGAAGCTTTGTTCCTATGAGGTTTCTAGACCTCTGGCACACTCCTTACAGCCTTTGAACTTCTGAGAAGTTATGGACTTACATATTTTTGACAAAAAAATTTCTCTTATGCATTCCTTGCAATCATTTCCTCTGAAACTTATTCAACACTTAAAGAAAGTGTTTTACCGATGCACTCCTTGCCCAGGTATTCTCTAATATTTTCTCTCCTATGAGAAACTATGCACTCTCTTCACTTCAATTGAACAATTGTGCACTCCTTGCACTTCAACTGAACAACTTTGCACTCCATGCACCTCACCGTAAATTCACGTTATCTCTTCTAAGCTTCCGAGTCTATCTTGAATCGACCTACGCACTCCTTGCGGGCACTATGCACTCCTTGTACTAGGAATATCAGAAGAGAAACAAACGAAACTTATAGAAACATCAAAGGTTTCCACAATTAACCATGAAAAACATATCCATGCGTAAAAGATACATAAACAGATAAAACACAGAGAACATGAAGAAACATCACATGTACTTAAATAATTCAGATGAACAAAACACCATACATTTGGAATCAAAACTCTCTTCTTGTATTCATTTAGTAAAATATGTACATGGAATCATATATCTCTCTGCAACTCTTCATAAGCTTCAACAACTCTCTCAGCATCACTAAAAATAACATTCAATAGCCTCATTTGGGAATACAATACATATATTTATACATCAAGGGGCTTCTCAAGCCTTCCCTTCAAACTAGCTTAGAGCTATCCTATCATAGTTAATACATTCATCTACTAAGGACTACTACATTGAATGGAAATTACATTCATATATGAGTCAATATTTAGTATCTGTACAACCTTATCTAATAATTAAAATGATTACAGTCTTTGGTGGCCTGATGTGATGGCTCAATCCTCAAAACATTTAAAATCTTTAAATTACAATCCTTTCAAAAAAAAAAAATGCGCCCTCCTTGGAATTCAAAAACAATTTGAAATATTTGTGTTGGGTGTTGAGTTGACCTCCACCTGGCTTCTTTAATTGTTGATGGCGATGCTCCCGCATCAAGTATTCTTCTACCTTGATATACCACACTTCTTACATAACTCTTCGAATTCATTCCCAAATAATTATCCACCGTTATCAGTCCTCAACACCTTTATTTTCTTCTCTGTCTAATTTTCTACTAGAGCCTTAAACTCTTTAAATTTATCAAATACCTCACATTTCTTCCTAAGAAAATAAATCCATGTGTTCCTTGAGAAGTCATATATGAATGAAACATAATACACATATTTACCTAGTGATGGAACATGAATAGGTCTAAACATATCATTGTGTATCAACTCTAAGATCCCCTTTTCTCTTGTAGCACCAGATGGGAATATTACTCGATTTTGTTTACCATATATGCAACGTTCACAAAAATAAAAATCTAGGGTGAAATTAGACATACCTTCAACCATACCTTTACCAAATAAAAATCTAGGGTGAAATTAGACATACCTTCAACCATACCTTTACCATGTAGTGTTTGAAGACCATTTTATCCAATATGTCCCAGTCTTTGATGCCATAGTATGGTGTTCTTTCCAGGGACAATTTGGATCTTTTATTATTTATCTCTCTTCTGAGGGACAAAAGAACTGTTACACCCACTAGTATAATTTCTTCCTAACAACTTGTACATAGTTCCACACCGAAATCCACTCATCAACACCATTTATCCTCTTACCATATTACAAGTTCCCTTTACAATAAAGTATCCACACCTCATAATCCAACTTACTTACATATATTAGGCTCCTGGCTAGATTTGGAATGTGTATAAATATAGGGAGAGTTATGATCCTTCAATCTTTTAGCAACAACTTAACCTTTCCACGCCCCATGATTTTGGTTTTTGAGTAATATCCTAGGAAAACATCACCACCATCATACTTTTCATATTCATTGAACCACT
>CBVK0101020425.1:0-10130 GCA_900067695.1 Picea abies
ATCCCACTAAATCATGAAAGCGAGTAAGATCCAAACCATTCGGATGCCACCTCACCATAGAAGCTTCCCCTTCTAGAAGATTCGAGAAAACGTTCATTTTTCCCACGTGCTGGAATGTTCGCACCCTAGCTATAGAGCAACCTGCGAACACCTTGCACCCTGGCTATAGTGCAACCTGCGAGAATGGGTCATTCTCGCACCCTGCCTATATAGCAACCTGCGAACTTCCTTTTTTATAAGTTTTTTACATAGGAAAAAGAAATTTCTTTTCTCTAGAGAAGTTCTTCTCCCTTCTCTCTTTAGGAACTCAGGCCACTGACCCCTCTGAAGGCAACAGATAGGTTTACATCATTAACGATCATAGGGATGATGAAAATAATGTGTAACAGAGAGCCCCCCAAAGTATAAAGTTAGAACAGAGTGATAGCTGAAATACTTTGTCGAGTGTGTGTAGGGAACAAGGAATAATCGATTGGAAACCTGCCAACAAACAAGGAAAATACAGTACAATAATATATATATCATCACTGAGGTAGGCATTCCCATACTCAGAATACAAATGAATCAAAGCATAAATGCCGACATGCGAAGATCCATATCAAGTAAGACAGGTCATGGCCACCAAACATACACTGTGGATCCATGCCAATATGACTCAAATCTGAACATAGCCACCAAAAATACACTGTGGATCTGTGTTAAAGACTCAAATTTGAACATAGCCACCAAACATACAATGTGGATCTATGCAATAGTACACTGAATATACTCCAATGCAACCTGGATCTGTCAGAAAATATCCAGGGTCTTCATCTCCACCACTCTATAGTACGAATCTAACCATGTGAATACATGTGTTGAAGTCGAACATGGTAGAAACCACTTGATTACTGGTCATTAGTGTATACCGTTAACAAGTGCGAGGGAAATCACCATTAATGGCAATGACTCCCAAGGTACACTAGTACAATCCAACGAATGTGAAAAAATGAGTTGAAGTCGAACACTCGACGGAATCTCCCGATCGGGGGTCAATAATGAAAACCCACTGTCGAAAGCGAGGAAGCCTGCCATTGAGCCATGCAAGTTTCAAGGTACCAATTAGTTTCTAAGTCTAATTCCTGGATAATGATTTGAAGTCGACAGGAAAAGACTCGTCACAGGAGGGCCTTAATGTATCCCACATCAATGACACGAAGCAAGTAACAAGATTTGATGTAGATCAGAGTAACAAGTGATTCAGGACTGACTCAGGGATGGCCGATGCAATAGAAGGCTTTAAAGACTGCAGAAATGGCCGACGCAATAGAAGGCTTTTCAGGTTGGACATCTCTTTGAACATATTGATGACACAACAACTGTCTTGGAAACACCGACTCAACAACAGGGATCACAGACCAATTTGTAATCTTATAAAGGAGTATGAATAGGAGACAAGTGGTTTTTCCATCCTAGACACAAAGCGAGTGAAAGGGTGTCATGTTCAAAAGTGACTCTTCCACAGAATACAAGTTTAGACATAATTCTTTTCCAATTTTCCCCCACCATTTCTGGCGAGTACCTCTTTATTTTTACGCAAGCTTGAGGAGGATAACATATGCTTGTTGATTTAAGCTCATCCTTCGGATGAGTCCTTCGGAGTATGTTTAACGAACCCTAAGAAGGAGTGGTTCGGTCCCATCACGGGTCTGTCAATGTTTGTTTAACGAGTCCAGAGATAGTAAACTCAAAGGTTTTTCAAGATTATAGAGTTTGGAAAAACACTTAAAAGAGAACTCTCTCAGTTCCTTTTTCGTAAAATAGTCTGGATGAGACCGAAAAAGAGATAAACTATCGCTCACCAGACGCTTACTTCAAATACTTTATCGAGCGTGAAAATAGCAAGGTCGCTCAGCGATCTTTTCATGTTTAGAGAGTCTGAAAAGAGCTTAAAGGGAACTCCAGGGGGTTCCTTTTTCGTATAACCTTTACAAGTCTGAAAAAGTGATAAAAGTATACTCGATTACATTCTCATTGATTTACGAGCACGAGAAAGAACAAAGACTAAGCTCGGTAACTTATTCTCATGTATTTACGAGCATGAGAAATAACAAAGACTAAGCTCGGGATTGTTTTTATTTTTACGCAAGCTTTAAAACAAAACAAAACTATGCTTGGGATAGATTTTATTTTTACACAAGCTTAAAAACTAAACAAAACTATGCTTGGACCTAGTTTCATTTTTACACAAGCTTGAACCATAGGAAACTATGCTTGTGACTTCCCAACGCATAAAACATGGATGGTTGGTACTTAGCCCCCAGCTTAAGAAACTAGCAGCTTCACTTCAGCATGAAGTCCAGAGGCTGAGGCAAATGCCCCCCAAGCTTCGTGTCATCCAACTGCAAAGGAGAATGAAATGAAGCTTCAAATACTAGATGAAGGACTTAACTCAAACAGAGAGGGGGAAAACTATTTCATTTTTTAACGAGCTTGACACAGAAACAAGAACTATGCTTGTAACCTGTGTTTCATTTTTTAACGAGGTTGCCGCAGAGATGCAAAAAACTATCCTCGAGTGGTTTCATTTTTTAACGAGCTTGAAATTATAAAACTATGCTCAAAGACCTTTGTTTCATTTTTTAACGAGGTTGCCGCAGAGACGCAAAAACTATCCTCGGAAGACCTCTTCTTGATCATGGATTCCAAGAGGACAATGTTCCAGAATAACACCATGGCAAGGGACAAAACTCAGTCATGGCTTCCAAGAGGTCTTCACTGGAAGGAAGAAACACACTCTGGAAGGACACCATGTCGAGGGTCGCAACAGGAGTTAAGAGATCAGGCTCTAACAACCCTATCGAAGAGATTACCATGTCAACTACTGGATCTAAATCATCAGAAGTTGAAGCCATGGGTGACAACGCCACATAATTGACCTGTGGCAGGGGTGATACTGTCTACATACAAGAACCATTCAGGGAGGCAATCCAGCCAGGGTCAATGAATGAAAGTTGATCAACAGTCACAACTCATCCATCGTGAGGGAAAGATATCACACGAAAAAGAGTAGACACAATAGCTTTCATGGCATAGACATAATCTCGCCCAAGGAGTAAAGAAAAATCTAAGGGGTCTTGGACTACCATGACATCAATGAAGACAGTTTTCCCTCCCAAAGTTACCGGAAACTGAGGAAGGGTCCCTAAAGGTTGACTGGTTCTTCTGTTAAAAGCTAACAGATTTTGCATAACCGGTGCAAGTGGAGGACAACCCAAAGCGTTCCAAGCAATAGAGGACAAAATACTAACAAACGAACCTTCATCTATCAACGTTTTGGTAACGTCCCGACCACAAACCTGTATTGTAATCTAGAAAGGAATGTAAGAGGGAAGATGAGGTCCAGTTAGCACACCCCAATCAAAATGGATGGCCTTATTATTTGGAGGGGGTTCCACGGGAGAAGGAGGAACACCTCTCGGCACAGGAGATTCTGTATCAACGAGAAAAACATGGGCAGTATATGGCTTACTCTCTAGCGGGAGAGTAGGATCTACCGATGGAGAGATCAAATCAACCACTTGGGTTTCATTCTCCAAGGGGAGAATGGGGTCAACAGGTGTAAAAGGATCGACCACTTGAGTTTCACTCTCTAACAGGAGAGTGGGGTTGATCGAGGATGTGTAGACCATGCTTCTATAATCTTGGATAGACCAGGGCAATCCTTAAGAAGATGGCTACCCTTATAAAGCCTGCAAGGGTACTTGGGCTTATGGGTTGTTTGCGTGATCTTGACATCATCAACACTCCCAGCACGATTAACAGTAACTGGTTGTTTTCCAACATGTTTGGCAGTGGTTGGAAATTTGGATCCTTGCTTAGTTTTATTCTTCTTATTCTTCCTTTTCTTCTTCTTCTTATTCACCGAGTTACTAGCTTCAGAACCTTCGCTCGACGAAGAAGATGGAACAGAAGGCGACCTTGCAAGTGAAGAAGGCGAAGAAGACCTTACTGGTGAAGAAGGTGAAGGATCAACATGAGGTTGATGTTCTTGGGGGGAAGTGCTTACGACCGAATCACTTACTGCATTCGGGATTACCTGAGTGGAAAACAACTATACTGGTAATCCAATAGTGAGACCTGGAAGGTTCAAAGTAGCGATGTGAGGAGGACCAATGTTTCCATAAGAAGGAAAAACAAAAGGTTCCCCTGGAGCAGAGGTTCCTTCATTGGTCATTTTGGGAACTGACGCCATGAAAAACAAAAATCCAATCTAGAGTCCACTAGGGAAAACAAACAGCACACGCTAAAAATCTAGGAAGCAAGCAAACAAACAAAACCTTCTCACAATGAACGCACTAGTTGGTGATGAAAACCAATGTCGCGGGAAACAAAGTAAGAAAGGGCTGAGATAGAGTGGGTGGAAAAGTTACGTTGACGACCTGCTTAACGGACTTACACCCTAGTGCAAGCTCCCACACATAATCGTGAGTATATCCTCCAAGGAGCCCGAGTGAGTTTGGCCAACGTCGATTCCAGGTACTGTGAAAACTTTCCCCTCCACAGTCACCTCATCTAAAGAACCTAGAAAGATAGGCCACGAAGGTTACCACCAACAACAATAAAGCCTGGGGGGACAGTCGACAGTCCGATCCACACGCAAGGGCAGGGTATCTAGCCCGAAATCAACTCAAAAGGCTTCCACTCATCATTGTGGGTATACCTCCGAGTGACCCCCGTAATACGTGCAATCTCTACACTGATGTCAACAAAGCAGGGTGAGTAACTCTGTCAACATCAATGCGACCTAGTGTTTGACCCTTGTGTGAGAAGGGATTCCTAGGACAGTATGTTGCAAATGGAATTTAACTCTCCCTATCACAAGATACTATGTTTGTTTGCAGCTTTGGAAAGTTATCTTTCACACCTATTTCAAAGCCCTACAACTAATCTATTGTAGGTTTGCTACCAGAAAAGATAAAAATGTCTAATCAATTTTTATAAGCGCTTTATTTTATGGCTGTTGCTACTCAAAAGGAAGATGGCGTGGACAATATGGTGTTTTGACCGACTCGAAAATTATGCAAAGATATGAAGATGCAATCGTTTCATTTCGATGAAAGCTATGCTACGAGAAGCAGAAAACATTTATCATTCCCATATACACATGTCCGAAAGTCTATTAAACTCATCAATATCAATCATGCAATTTCGCTACTTTAAATGCAAGGATGCCCCCAATTTAATATAAAGCAAGAAATTAAATCTTTTTGTTTCAAAAAATTTCACTAAAATCAATAATGAACTTTCTTAAAACAACGAAACCCAAACAAAAGTTTTCTTTTAAAGTGAACTATTCAGAAGAAATCTGATCTTTCTCTAAACAATTCTAAAGAAAACACACGCTTTGTAATTGAAAGACACTCAAAGGAAGAGACTAATCCTTCAAAACCAAACAAAGCAAAGATGGCTATAAGCAACTCAAAGAATGTCAAGCAGACTGTAAACAGATCAATATAGGCTCCAAAAGTTCAATCCAAATGATCAAAGCAAAACTAGGTACAAAAAAATAGGATATCCTAATTCCAAACACAAATTTCAAATGGGTTCGCAACCTAGCTATAGGGTGCAGTGCGAACATTAGTGAAGTTGAATTGTGTCTTTTTGGCTTATTGGATCCTGGACTTATACATCTCTTGCCTTAGTTTGCTTGCTGGAACAGATTTAGGGTTTCTAGGTCTTTCTTGCTCTTGGTAGCTTGACTTTCGTTTCTTGGCTCTGTTTGGCATTTTTCTTTCTCTCTGACTTCTGAAGTTGGATGTGTTTGATCGGCTGAGAACCATTGATTGGTAGAGAGTCAAGTGCTTGGTGTTTTCTCTTTTGCTTGGTGGTTCGAAAGAACTTTTTTCGTTTGCATTGAGAAGCCTCCTTGGTTTGCTTTTTGGTTTTTACTTTCATTGAAAGTGTTGGTTGGGTTGTTATTGTTGTTTCTTTACGGTTTGATTTTTCTTTTCTCATCTATCAGAATTCTTCTTAGAAAGTGAACAACAAGTTTTCTTTCAAGATTTTGTTTTTGCTTGTTCAACGACATTGAAAATCAAATTTTAGAGTTTATTGAAGTATTTGAAAAAGACATATAGACTGTTCATTGATAAATGATTGTTTGCATTGGCATCTGAAAAGAAATTGAGCATTGCATTTGCATTGTAGTATTGAGATTGATTTGGAAAATTTTTCTCTCTCTCCCATAACTAGGATTCATCGAATGAAAAGAATCATATTTCATCATTATCCTTGCATTATTTGGGTCAGAGTCATACATCATGAGTTTCACTTCCGTTACCTTTGAGTAAACAACAACTCTTAAAAACATTGCGTAATATTAAAATTAATCTAGTAACTCTTTTCTAGGGATCTTTTACACCAACATTTAGCTAGGCTAGTGCTTTGGAGTAGGAAGAGAGACACACTCTCCAAAAGCTCAAAAACACACAATAGAATCTTGAGTTAGGGAGTGGTAAAATCCATTTGCATCATATTGTCCTGGGATGCCCTTCTAACACAAGGCTCAAGCACTAGGTCGCATTGGTGTTGGCAGAGTTACTAACCCTGATTTGTTGACATCGGTGTAGAGATTGCACGTATTATGGGGATCACTCAGAGGTATACCCACAATTATGAGTGGAAGCCTTTGAGTTGGTTTCGGGCTTGATACCCTGCCCTTGCGTGTGGATCGGACTGACAACTGTTCCCCCAGGCTGTACTGTTGTTTGTGGTGACCTTAGTGGCCTATCTCTCTATATTCTTACCCAAGGTGACTGTGGAGGGGAAAGTCTTCACGGTACCTGGAATCGACGTTGATCAAACTCACTCGGGCTCCTTGGAGGGTATACCCACGATTATGTGTGGGAGCTTGCACCAGGGCATAAGTTTGTTAAGCAGGTCATCAATGTAACTTTTCCACCTTAGCCCCGCCCCTTCTCGTCTCGTTGTTGCGACATTGGATTTCATCACCAACTAGTGGCTTCAAAATTAGAAGGTATTGTTTGCTTGGTGATTGCTTCCTAGATTTTGTTTACTAGTGAATGTTGTTTATTTCTTGAAGTTGACCTTAGGAATTTTCTCGCGGAACTTGTCACTTGTTTACAATTGCTCCCCCACGACGTTCACGTAGGATGCAAGGTTTATCCCCGGAACATCCAGAAGCTTCACAACCCTTGCATACCGCAACACCTGAGGGTACCCCTGAGGGCTCTCCTCGTCAGAGTGAAGTCCCTATGGTTACTTCACCACACGGGGAAACCAGTGACGTTCCAGTTGTCACCACACCGCTTCCACAAGTCGAACGAACTGATTCTCTAGAAGAATTTCGAGTTACCAACACTATAGAGGACTATCGCGTTCGTCGTGGTGAACAACCTGTTGGACAAGTAAATCCTCCTGAAGAAACCGTTGTCACAGCTTCTGAATCAACTGTTGGGCCTTCTCACGGTGTAGTAGGCCAAGATCCTTTTTGGTTGGGTAATCTCCATCGAGTTCTTTTTGGTACAGAGTCACCCCCTGTCTACGCAATCAACCCTCCCATGACTTCTGAGACAGAAACTACACCAGAGACTACTACCCACCATTTTGTTCTTCCTCCCGAGATGGCCCATCTCGCGAATACTACGAGTGTCCAAACCGAGGTTAATGCAGCTACTCTGGCTCCTATCATTACCCAGTGAATTCCTGATGTCATTCCAACATTACCACCCGGTTACCACGCGCTGAATGCATTGTTGAATTATGCCAATCCAACACCTCCACAAACCCCAGTCGGTTCTCCAGGTGGTCCTCCTTTTCCTGGGCATCCCATTCCCGGTTTCATTCCGACACTCCCTCAGTTTCCTTCTGGTAATCCTAATCCTAGTGGCACTATTCCGACTGTTGCGCCCAACACGCAGATTCCTGTTGGTGGACAGGGTGGTACGGTTCCTTTTCCTTTTCCCGGACACGACACAGTTACTACACAACCCACGGTTGGCACACAACTTCCGGGCGGAACTATACCTACAGTAGGAGGACCAACCTCCCCTTTTGGACAAAATATACCCCCTGAATTGGCCCAGTATTGGACTCAACTTCTACAGAACTTTCCTCAAAATGCTGGGGGGCAACAAGCTGTCCCTACCGTTGGCCAACCTTATCCTGGGGTAACCAATCCTATTTGGGGTTCAGGTCAGACTACTCAACCCCAGGTCCCTACTCAAACTCAAGGTTACAATCCTTGGGGTTACTATCCTATCCGTCCGCCATAGAGTCAACCAGGGCCTTCCCTCTATGGACAGTCTGCTTACGGTCCTACTGGTTTGCCGACAGGGCTTCCACCCCAAAGCCATCAGTACCCGCAAGTAAACCGACAGTTTCCTTTCCTTGCTACTTTGGATTTTCCAGATTTGTCTAGGATTCTAAATGATCCTATTCGTCACTCTCCTCAATGGCCTGCTATCCCTGCTAAACTTCCATCGGATATTCCAAAATTTGATGGCAAGCCGGGAGAGGACCCAAATAATCATGTCATGAATTTTCATTTATGGTGTTCATCCAAATCGCTGATGGATGACTCCATTCGTCTATGTCTTTTTCAAATAACTCTTACTGGTTCCGCTACGAAGTGGTACATTGAATTGCCACGAGGTTTCTTCTCAGATTTTAATACCCTGGCTATGGATTTTCTTACACATTACCAGTTACCGATCCGTTATGATATCAGGACTGAGATTTTAACTTCTTTTAAACAATCTAAAGGCACTCATATCTTGGATCATATACATGAATGGAGCCGGAGACGACGTCTCATCAAACTTGAGCTCCCTAATCAGTTACTAGCAGAATGGTTCACGAAATCCTTTGTGAACGAGATTGGTAAGGAAATCGCCATGGGTGGCGTTGTTACATAGGAGCAGGCTATAAGTCGTGCACAATATCTTGATCTTGTTTATTCGCAAACGAGAACATTGTACGATTTGCTACCCGACCTACCCCTTCATGGTACTTCCAGTGCTTCAACTACTCCAGCTACCTCGCATGCAGCTGATGGTGTGATTGGTTCTACTCATACCCACTCACATTCCGTTTCAACTACAACCCCTAAATCCACATCTTCTAATGTTCAAAATGCTCCGTCTCCTGCTCCTCCCACCGGTAAAACCTCTGAAGTGAACGTTGTTCAATCTACACCGACCGGAAAAAATAAATCAAAGAAAGGGAGAGGCAAGAATAAGGAGAGTAAAAATAATAATCCAAATGAACAAACCAAAACCCCTCCTGTTGATGATCGGGATAAGCGCAAACCACGCTACCCTTGCCTTATCTGTGGTGACGATCACTACACGAAGGATTGTCCTAGATGTGTCGAAGTTAATAAGTTTCTTCAAGGAACGCCCAAACCCTCTACGCCGGCTATCTTGTCCCAACCCTTCCCGTCTCAGCAACAGGCCTCCTTGGTCATTCATGACCAACCATCTACTTCTACGACATCATATGTTTTGATGTGCACCGGTGATTCTAAGAACAATGACATTGCCATCGCCACTAGAGCCAAAGACTATTCTCCTTCTAAGGAGAAGGTTGACTATTTACCTCCTGATTTGGTACAACTCTCTCCGCCAACTCCACCTACGAACGGTCCTCTTCATCTCGAAAGACCAAGCCTTGATACAGTCCTACAACCCCCAAAAGGTGTCGTTAAGAAGTCGACATTCAATCCTCATGCTCGTGTGGCCCAGAACTATAGCATTATCAAAGATCTGGCCCAAGCACCTTCAACGATGTCTGTCCTTGAAGTCCTTCAGTCTTGTCTTGCGCAACGGAGGGCTCTGTTGAAAGCCATAGGTGGAATCGATCCTACAGATACAAATTTGATAGTCTTTGACTTGGACAACCATGTTCAAAGGTTACCCCCATAGATCACGTTTCAGATACAAGTTATTGTCTCCGATAAGAGCATTTGTCGAACTGTTGTTGATGAGGGTGCCTCTACATGTGTAATGTCTTTTACTTGTTGGAAAGCCATTGGCTCTCCTCCGTTAACTGAGTCGCCAATTTTTTTATTGGATAAATCCGTAAGTGCGGACACAAACCGATCTCCCTAGATCCACCTGGATCTAGAA
>CBVK0101020426.1:0-10130 GCA_900067695.1 Picea abies
AAAAACCTTAGGAAAAGTACTCAACGCCTTGAAAAAGAGATAATTTTAGATAATAAACCTCTTCAAGGGGAAAAACTCCTTTTACCCCACTTAAATTTTCAAGTACAAGATGATTTAAAATGAAAATGTCTCTGTGGTATATATAGGAGACTAGGAGGTATAATTAAAACTAATGGCCTAAATTCTACATAAATAAAATAACATTACTAATCTAATATGCCCCAATTAAGGGGTAATAAATAACATTACTAATCTAATATGTCCCAATTAAGGGGTAATGAGCCCATATTAGGGCTTAACAAATCATCACATTATCATGGCAGTAGAATACTTTACTAAGTGGGTTGAGGCCATGCCTACAGTTAGATCCAACAGGAAGATTTTCGCCTTCTTCGTATTCAATCAAATTTTTTCTAGGTTCGGTATCCCGAGTGAGATTGTCACTGATCATGGAAGTGATTTTCAGAATAAAATGATGGAAGAGATAGCATCCAGGCTAGGGTTTAAGCATGGTAATTCTTTACCTTACTACCCCCAGGAAAATGGACAGGTAGAGGTCATCAACAAGTCTCTCAAGACCAGTTTTCAAAAACCTGTCAGCCAAAACAAATTTGACTGGCATATTATGCTATATCCTCCACTCTGGGCATACTGAAACTCGGTCAATACTGCCACTAGATTTTCTCTTTTCAGTTAGTACACGGTGTGGAGTTGATTTTACCTATTGAATGAAAAGTCCCTTCTCTTAAATTGGAAGTCACAATCCTCTCTGACACTTCCGATCTCGAGCGACGCCTCGTACACCTAGAGATCCTTGATGAGCAGCATCGAGATGCCTCTACGTCTATCAAAGAGAATAAAATATGTTTCAAGGTCCAATATGATAAGTATGTTTGTCCTCGGTTGTACGTTGAGGGTGACTTGGTCCTTTTATATGATCAAGCCAAAGAACCACTGGGGGCAGGAAATTTCAAACCCATATGGCACGATCCCTATATCATGCGACATGTCCTAGAAAAAGGAGCCTATGACTTAGAATATTATGAAGGGAACATGTTGGCTGAACCCAGGAATGGGATCTTCTTGAAAATATATTACGCTTGAGATCCAAGCTTGGGTGTAACTCTTTGTATACTAATGCAATTTAGTGTATATATATTTTCCCTTTATTTTTTCTCTTCAGCTTGCTTATCGAGTTTTCCCTTGGTTGGAAGATGTAAATAGAGTCTTCGGTCTACTTAGGATTCACAGACGGAGTCAGTCATCATACATGGAACTTGGCATCTGCCGCTTGGGTGGTTTACTCACCCGAGGGGCTATTGGGGTCTTCAGGTGGTGTATGCCTAGGGCCATCCATAAATAATGTGGCTAAATATAATGTCATTATAGAAATTTTGTGCGATGCCATTTCACATGGTATTCGCTCTTCGGAGGTTTTCCTGGATTCCCAGTTAGTAGTATGTTAGTTGAACAATAGTTACCGTGTGCATGATCCTACATTACTCTGAAGATTCCTACGAGTATGAATTTTAGAGGGACAATTTGATTTTATTACTTATCATCACATAACTGGGAGTTCTAATTATGTATCCGATGTTTATGCTAATTTCATTTTAGATTGGAATTTGTCACACAACTAAAACAAAGAAAACATTCTCATCAATGTACACATTGTAATATAAGTAAAGCCAAAGAACCATGTTTTATATATATTTCAAAAAAATATGATGTTTATAGTACAAAATGGGGGCCAACACCCTCAATACACATATACAGATGATAATAAAAAATCCATGACATCTACGCCCATGGCACCAGATGTGTGTCATGATAACAAACTATGACATTTGTGAGATGCCGAAAGAGTCGCACCCAAGATCTAGGCACACCAACCACCTTCCGCTGCATGGCCTCCAACAGATCCTCTACCTGAAGCATTAGAATCCTATGTGTCAAACGAGACAGGTTGCCCTGCACGTTTTGAAGGATTCTCTCTGCTTCTCCTCCCACCGCCTCCGACAATGTCATGGAAGCCCGTCCGACCGTCGTGGACCTACCTCTGTGTCACACATGTGTCTAATTAGTACTTAAACATCATCCAAAAATATTTTTTTTTTACTATACAAAATTATAAAAAAATGAAATATTTAAAAACTTTGACATACCTATGTCCTCGTAGGCAGTCCTAGGTGGAAATGGCATGTCAGGGTCCCCTCTGAATTCGATCCTTGCATAGGGGTAGTCATCTAGATAAATGACCTATCGTCTCCACCAGTAAAAGAAATCCTTGTTGTAGGGTGTGGGCACCCTACCTCCCCCCTGCCATCTCATTACCTCGGTCCACCATGCCATGGTTGGATCACAAGGTCCTCAAGGAATGCTCTCAACTCTAGGTCCCAAACCTGGAACCCGCTAGAAGAAAAATCTACACAAAATGGATGCAAAACTGAAGTTCCTCTTGTCACCCTGTTTGCATTCTGTCAACCGGCTCTTCATATTAGCCAGTAGTGAGGTGCACCAATCGTACACCGTGGATCTCAAACACTCTACAGAATAGAACATGAGTGGCCTCGATGCCTGGTGCAATGAATCTGACCCTGTGATCCAGGTCAAAATGAGGACAACAATCTCGAGGCTTAGATTGTTTATCGCTCGGATGGGGAGTTGACTCTCGATATTCTTGGTCTCTGCTGTACAACGAGCGTCTATGTACTCTTCTATCTTCATACCGCTCCTAGCTCCCCAGGATTTGAGGTTCACCACCTCACCCCAACCTGATGACCTAGTCAAGAAATATATATCCTCGAATTCAATCCTTAATGGTTGCCCATCAAGGTTGAATCTCTCACTATTTGGATCCCAATAATCCATGAGAAACTGCAGCAACCTCACATGGCCTCTCATCCCTTTGAGTGACCAAAAATTTTGCAACCCGCATCTTTTCAAGGCCATTTGGGCCCCTGGATCACTTTCCATAGCAGCATCTACCTCCTCATGTTCCCTTTCCCTCCATTCTAGCACCATCCTGCCAGAGAAACATCATTTTTGAGTTAGCAACCATCAAAAACCTTGTTTACAGACATATACATAGGCTGCAGCATTCATAGTCATGTATAGGGATGAGTATACGTAGTCTGTGTTTTACACAGTCGCGTATAACCTCTCGTATACACGACCTGATGAATGGTAGCCCGTGTACACCTAGATACCTAATTTGCACCTTAAATAACTGAAATTTTGAAACCAAAATACAAAATGTAATCCACTAGAAAGGAAGAGGAGGAGAAGAGGAATTACTTAGTCTAGACGGTCTCTGATTCCATCACTTGACGCTCCCTCAATAACTAGTTGAATATCAGAGGTAATTTGGTCCAAAATTTACTATTTGGGTAAAAAAGTCAAAAGACATAGTAAAATTTGGTTTTTATTACTATTTATAGAAATTTTTACCCACTTTGCATAGTTTTGGATCGTATTTTCGCCTAATGGACTAATACAATAGTGGATTGAGTTGGTTTTTGTAGTTTTCGCTAGGGATTCTTGTAGTTTTTAGCATAATGTTGACCATTTGTAACTACAAACATGTATTTTCGCTACCCAACATATAGGATAGGTATCCATTCCATCATGCGCACTTGCATTGTCCTATAATTGTCACTCATATGACTTAGGTATAAACCAATTTGTTGCAACACAGAACCCTTCATATGCTACAAGATGTGTCATTATCAAATGGAAGAGACTTACCAAACATGGGTACCCTAGTTAGATCCTCTGCTCCATTTGGTGCCCATGCAGAGATTGTTTCTGTAGGATCGGGAGTCCCTTATATCCAATACATGACTTTATGTTGAACCTCATTTCTCATTCATAAACATGTTGACCTATCCCTAGAGGACTCCCAACCGAGTTTGATTTAAGCTCTTTTTCGACTTGTTTTCAAAAAGAGAAAATATTTCCAAGTGAACTTATCTCTTTCACACTCACAAATTGGATTTGAAAGGAAGTCTATTTGGTACAATTTTATCCCTTTTCACACCAAGTAGACTAAGATTATGAAAAAAGGATGTTTTTTTGGCGTTAAGTTGTGATTGCATCTCATGCCCTTGCTTGCAGTATTGAGCCTATTGTCGGTTTTCACTTTGCATTATAAACCGTTTGCCTCAACAATTTTTCATCCTCAACCAAGAACAACCTCATTTGTATACTTTGCAACTTGACACCCTATACCCAGGAGGGAGCATTCCCCCGAGTGTCCATCTCTTGCATGCACCTCCTTTCATTGAGCATAGGTATGTTCCATTACTAGAGCTAATCTTGCTTAATTGCGACACTCGTTCCCTCCATTGTATCATAGCATTCATTTCACTATGAAAAAACAAAAAAATATGGGCGAGAAGGGAGTATTATATTATATTGGCAGTATTCATGTCACCTTTGAATAGAGCACCAAGTTATTGAGTCTATTTGTCATTATAATTTTGGGTTTAGCATGGCCTTAGGAAGATGAGCTCATTACAGAGAGTTTACTCCCCCAACTGGTTACTCTTCTAGTCCCTATGGAGAGTTTGATTGATGCCTCCTACATCTCATGGTTTCATCATTGAGTCTATGTTGTTAGAGTCTTCCATATGTCTCATGCTCTTGTTCAAAGGATGTCTATCAACTTGTGTTGACCATTCCTCAAAAATCTTGACTTTTCATGTCAGCCATACCCTCAGTTTGTCTCATAATCACATGAAGTTGTAGTCCTATTATGCACCCTGGTCCTACTTTACTCATTGGTAGGTAACCTTGAACCCAGCAGTCGACATTTCATCATTGGTCGTTGACTGGGTGGTTTCCCTTGTGTTCAACGGCAAGACATCTATTCACACATTGGGATTCATACAGTGTCTTGGATGCCATTATCGTTATTGGTGGTTTCCTCACCTTTGTCAACAATTTTCCTCGTTGGATACTATTCAAAGGGTCTTTTTCGTGTACCACTTGCACTTGGCACATGCAAAAGACACACAGGGTCATTGGTTCATGAACATGTTCTTCATCTAATTTTCTCCAAATCATCAAGCTCCTGCTTTGTACCTAGTGCTGAATGATGAGAGATGCCTTAATTCTCTCCTTTCAGCGAGTCTCCTTCCATCAACTTCAGCTCATCTATTCTAGAAACGAGACTTGGAGTCCTATGATTACCTAGAGGCTTGCATTCATTAGTGATAGGTTCTCTTGCCATCGATGGTTGGGAATACATCAATGTCTCCTGATTGATGGATTCTTCAAGTGTTTGACCCCGACTCCTTTATTCACACTTGTAAGAATGTACTGGTGCCTTGATACCTACTTTCATCATCGGTAGGTTGTCTCATGTTTGTTAACAGTATACCTCAATGACTGGTAATCAAGCAAAGTCTCATTGTGTTTTACCTCAACTCCTTTATTCACATGATGTAGACTTTCACCTTTGGCGGATTGTGTAGAAGACTTGAAGACATCAGTATGTATCCACAACTTTCCTTATTTGTTGCTTCCTTTTCATTAGAAAAGTACTTGTGTGACTTCAATGATCATGGGAGATCATATTGTACTCTATTGTATACAGATATCTTCAGATTGATTTTGAGACTGGTTCGACTAGGCCTTGTTCAAGACTATGATAGACTTTGGAATGTAACCACATTTTCATTTGCCTATTCATGGCCACGAACAATTGTTTGGTATATTTTCACATGGATCTGCAGTGTAATTCAAATTGGCATCCATGTATGCAAAGTCAGTATAGATTGTAATGAGCAACTAGTTCTTCCAGTTGGGTCCCCATTACTCCACTTCTGGGTTTTTATAATGTATTTGGCTATCACAAATACTCCTTTGACCTCACATATTAGAAGGCATCTGTTATAGAAATATTTGTCTCACCCCATGCAATCTTGCACAGAAGGCCTTTTTTCATTTCCCTATGCAGACTTGTTATCCCTTTTTGTAAATCCCAAAGATAAAAACAAAAAATTTTCCACATATACGCACCTTGCCTGCTATACAACATGTGTATACGTAGGTTGCACCACTACAACCTACGTACATAGGGAAACATGCCCAAAATTGAAAAATGGTGTTGGGTTTCCATGTCACATCACGAGATCAATGATCATTGGCCTTCCATATACTGGAAACGTTCTGAATCGACCCTTCAGTTCCACTTGAAGGCTATAAATGGGCCAAATCTGAGCTATGGAAAAGAGGATAAATAATTCAACTTTGAGAGAAACGTTACTCTGGAGGAATTATTCACTTCACATTGAGTCTGCATCTCTTTTTCCTTTAAGTCTGAACACATTGTTTAACCCCCAAGCTCTTCCCTTGCTGATTGATAACTTCATTGTCTCTCTTATATCATCTTGCCTTCGGTGGAGGCCCAGCTGGAAGGAACTTAGTTTATCGGTTCCAAACCATGCCGACAAGGAAGTCTATAACCTATTCACTTTTGTTGATTATATTTTAATAGAAATACTCTTTTCTCGTCCAATTAATATCTTGCAAGTATTTGAATTATTATTCCATGGGCATATTTGTTATGAATGTTGATGGATTATGCTATTGAATGTTCTAACATCATATATTATCACTATATGCTTGCGTTTCTTGGTTGTTGCGAACTAGTTGCAGGTATATTGCTTTGAGTCAAGTGCTCAACGATGGACTTCATCAAACATCCGAATGAGGTATGCCTTTTATCTTGTCTTGCTAACATATTTGTCTATATAGAATACTTGAGAATAAAGTTGATTTTTGTAGTCATTTCCGTCTGTTGTGGTTTACCCCTAGCCATAGAGATATTTTCCTTGTAACAACAGGCCCATTGTCACCCAATTTTTTTGAGGATGATCTTGTGAACACTACCATGCAACTAAAAAATCAAACACTTGAAGTAAAACATGAAAAATTACAAAGAAAGTATCAAAGTTGTAGAAGAAACATCAAAAGGTGTTTCTTGAATACTCTGTTTTTCCTTTAGTCATTTTCTTTTGGTGAACCTTTCAAACAGCTAGAGCTGAATTTTTGAAAACAGAAAGAGGTTTATGTTGGGAACAATAAAATATAGAAAAACCTCTCTCATTTGTTACACAGGTATTCCGGTTTGGGAAAATCGAAGATATCTTTGAGGTCGGTTTTCCATAAATTTGCCAAATGCTCTATTTTTACTTGTTTTTGTCATCGGCTTTGGGCACTCTTTCCGAACAACTAGATATGAACAAGTATCATGGTTTTGGATAATAGAAGAGAGCTTTGAGGCAATTTTTCCTAGAAATTCACCAAATTCTGGGTGATTTTTGTTCTAGTGTTAAAGGTTTACTGATGTCAAAGGGAAAATGAATTTGGGACTTATGCCATCTGATCCACCTATATTCTATATTTGACTCTAGTTTTATTGTACGTGGTCATCCATGCACAATCAACTGCAAAATACAACTTTTGAAGAATTTGTTATGGAGTTGTTCCACTTTAGTTATCAACTTTACTTACAATTGCACTTATATAGATTTGTTTCTTTGGTTAAAGATATTGTTGCCAATTGTAACAAGTGGTTATTTTCTTTTTGATATGAACCATACTTTTGTTAAGGTCGAATTGAGGAGAAGTTATGAACTGATACTTCAACCCAAATTCACTCAAAGAAATGTTTACAATTGTAATTAAGGAGTGAAAGTCAAGTTGGATCTAGTGGATCTAGTTGTGATGTAAAGTTGAACTTTAGAGTTAGATCCTAGATAGGTGGTGGAACCCTCTTGGGAAAAATGTAAATAGATAGGTTTTTGAATGTAAAGGGGTTCATTTTTTGGGAGATCAAGCATCAGAAATTTGGCTAGACCTAAAGAATAAGAATGTAAAGTTTCCCACCCGGTGAATATAAGTTTTGGTGACATATTGTATTTTTTCTTCTCAAATATTTGTGTGTTCTTTATCTTATCTACAAGCAAGTTGGAAATGTATGCAATCTGTAGTTTCCTTTCCTTTTAGCTATTGTTTCAATGAATAGTTAATTGCTATGCAACCTGGCTTCAACTAATGTTTGTAGTAGATATTTTGTTGTAATACAACCTTATTTGGATGATTTGTGTCAAGATACATGTTTTAGATCTAGAATATTGTTTCAAGTTTGAAATTTTTTCATATGACAAGAAACATATTGTATGCTTGCTTGTATTTCCTTGTTTTATTCTTCATATATTTACCTGCTCACAAATTTGCATGCCACTAGCTAAGGGAAACCTTATAGTGATATTGATGAACATTCCAACCAGGTCCCTACCCTTGAAAAACTATCTATCGGCTAACCAACAAACTTAATTCATAAAAACAAATCATTCCAACACTTGAGGAGGCCTAGATCTACCCTTTAATAGTCAGGTGAAAACCTTAGGACCAACACCTTCCAATTTGAGTTCAACTTTGAAACCTGCATATTCACACCACATACCATTTCTTTGACTTCTTTGAGTCATTTAAAACTCGAAAGTTTCCCACAAATTTGGGGATTTCGCTCTCATTTGTCCATTTTTCCCCAAATTTATACAAACTAAAATATAAAACAACGAATTTGCCCAATTTGCACTTGTCTTGGCCCATACAATCCTATTGCTTGAACCGGTGGCTATGATACCATAATGTAACGTTTCCCATCCCAACTAACATCCATTATGTGTATAAGTACTCATAAAAAATAAAAAAAAATCCTAACTATTTCTTGTAGCTTATCAACTACGAATTACATATAGATTTGGTTATTATATAATACCATTTAGTAAATGAATTTTCAACATTTTAAGCAATCGTGAATGCATCTATTAACTCACATTGTAGCATGTAAAACTATTCTCATACACATAGTAACAACACAACAATTAAACACATAAAATAACTCAGAAAGTGGATAAAACACTTATCTTTTAATTTAGTTGTGCAACTGACTTCTTGGGATGAACATTCCACCCAACCATAGACTTTTTGTTCCAAATATCAACAACAAGTCACCCCCGAGTTGGGGCTAGCAATCCACAAAAGTGGGTGGTATCTCACTTTCCACTTGCATCTTAGAAAACCCACAACCCATTGGTATTTCCCTACAAATATCCTTATTTTCCACCAACTCTCTTCATATCGGCCTACCAAAACTAAGAAATGTACCCATTCATTGATATAAGTCCCTCGGGCACCCCATTTGTTTATCAAGGTATCTCTAGAACAAGTAACCAAGAATCTCTTTGTTGGGAACTCAACAGAACTCACTACTAGGAAAACTACCAGCAAACAAAAACAAACATTTTCTATTACATTGCAACTCACACAACAGTTCACTCTTCATCCCTAAAAATATGGCTCCTTAGTCTTCAGCTCCAAAAATGCTCCAAAAATTTTCCAACATGCTCCAAAATTCTCCCTCCATGGTTTCTCCATTCCCAATATCATTTTTTTACTCTCTACTTGTTGTTCATGAAAAAAACATGAATGTCCAAACTGTTGTAACTACCCATATGAATTTCCCCTCTTTAGATTGCTTTATTAATGACTTACACACTTCCCCAATATTATTGTACTCATCCCCCATGCTCCTAATAACTATGGGATGATGTGACTTCTCACACCCACCCTCTTACATGAATTCAATGTTTGGATTTGGGGACATTCAACCCAAAAATAGAGTTTAATACATAGTCATAATAAAATTTAGTAATGTGGATGAAATTAAAATACATGTGTAATCCCCCTTGGGCCCCTCTTAGTCATTTTATTAGACCCTCCCCTCTCTTGTTTATTAACTCATCCCCCATCTATGTCCATATCTCTTTAACAACTGGCATCACATTTTATTATTAAAATTTGGAAAATACATTTCACATATACATTGCTTGGTCATGGCCACATTTTATATCTACATTAAGAATTAATTAAATTGGGTATTATAGTGGGGATGCTACAATTAATAAAAACAGAAAATATACAATGATACACACACATTACATAGATGTTTTACGATGGAAACCCAAAATCGGGAAAACCAACAACATGTTTAGAGTAGCACCTCTAATTCTTATTCATCATATTTCTTCATTCTTTACAATATATATATATAT
>CBVK0101020427.1:0-10130 GCA_900067695.1 Picea abies
TTTGTTATATGAAAAAGATGTTATTTGCATATTTAATGGATATTGACCTCCTACATTAACATTGTTCCAATATATTCACACAAATTGAACAAAGAATTGTGAGATATCTTTGTATTCCAAAAAAAAAATTATTGTTCAACTCCATAATCATATTGATTGTAAATAAGTGTTAGATGAAGATCCCTAATTTGAAAAAGTATAGGACTTTTTATAACCCCTTGATTATCATATTTATATTTTGATCCTTACAAATAAATTAAATACACATCTTGAATTATAAATTATGAAAATACAACATTTAATTGCCAGATACGTCACCGCTTTTACGAATCAAATTGAATCAAATATGATGAATAATTTCATGTCATACCTTATGTGCATTGTCAATTTTAAAAATAGCTCTAATTGCAAATCCTTATATACATTGTAACAAATCCTTATTGTACATTGTAAAATTTTATATACGTCTAGCAGAGAAGACAGATAAGCCCACAGAAAGAGAATCCTAGCCCGAGATGCACGACAAAAGAATGAAGATGCAGGGAAATGGGTTCTCACGAGGTCATCGTAGAAGGGTCGAATCCCATAATGTTCCTACAGACAATCCTTATCCTTTTTATAACAATCAGTATTGCAGACCATGGAAATATAACAATCAGTATTGCAGACCATGGAAAATGGAGGCACCTGCCAGTGCTGCAATAGTTCCCCCAGACTATAACGTTTAGGGACCCTTGAGTTTTCCAGCGAATAGACGCGCCGATGAATTCCAACAGACCATTAGGGTTTCCTTGGCAGCCCATTAGGGTTTGTTCCAAACCACAGGAATATTGTACAACCAAGTGATTCTCATGCAGATACGGGCCTCCATCACGGTGGGGTGCATTTTCGATATGGGAGGGTGCCCACGAGGGCTGAGCAAAACGATTACGTGCAGCATTTTGTTGAGATGGGCGCCCGGCCACAGAACTTTATCAGAAATGCAGATATGTCCGTGGTGGCAGAGGAGTATCCTCAGCTGAAAGAGCTCGTGAAAATTAAGGACGAGCTCAATGTGCAATGCTCATTCAATCCTGTGTACTTGAAATGTGATCTGCGGGAGATAGTGCTTTTTCCACTTAAATCCTGTGTACTTGAAATGTGATCTGCGGGAGACGGTGCTTTCTCCACAGTTGTTCGGGACCAAATCCGATGTAATTCTCATAGATCCGTCCATGGAGGAGTAGCATTCTGGACCCCGAGGACTACTGGACTTAGGAATAAATGATTATCCTTCCAATCGAGGAGAAATCGAGGTATTATCACAATGCATTGTTGTTGGTCAGTGTCTAGTGTTTAACAAGTTAGGATTTTTATATTTTAACATTAGCAAAGTTAAGTATATCACAAATTAAGTTAAGTATATCACAAATTAAGGTAAAAGGATATAATTAGTTTATCGAGAAAATTAGGTATCATGCACCAAGTTAATCATTCATAGTGTGCTTTATAGAAATTTCATATAGGAATATAGGAAAATTCATAGTGTGCTTTATAGGAATTTCATATAAGAATATAGGAAAGATAACAAGCATTCCTCCCAATCACCTAAGATAAACTCAATTAACAAATATTAAATATTAACATTACTTAATTATGTGTAATATAAAAATATTGATGAGAAAGTTGAACCATGTCCATATTAAAAACAACAATTTTAATTAATTCAAAATTATAATTTGAACGTATAACTAAATTTTAATAACAACTAAATCCAAAACATAAAACATTTTATATTTTCTAAAATTTACAATATTTAAATATTTTTACAATTCATATAAATTCATAATTTTTCAATCATAAAATATAAAATAAATAAATTTAATCATTATTGATAAAATCTTAATTTAATCATAATTTTACAATTTTCAAATCATAGTTTTGAATGTATAAATCCATTTAACATCCTAAAAAATTTAAGACATTTAAAATTTGTATGTTTAACCACTCAAATCTATCATTTCAACTATTTTTTAAAATTTCTAACCAATTTTTACAATTTTTAAACAAAACTCATGAATAAAAATATAAAAAAATAAAAAATGTTTAAAATGGATCATAAAATATTAAACAAATCCTAAAATACAAACCATAAAATGAAACCCCTCAACAATAATAAAAAAAAACATAAAAACAAACACACCTACATTAAAAAAAAAAAAAAAACCATTAATATTGCATGTATATATTAATGCATGTATACATTTAAAAAACCATTAAGTATTGCATGTATATAAGAGAAAAAGTGTAAATATTGCAAGTCTATAAAAGAAAAACTTTAATATGTGACACATCTGCAAGAAAACCATAGAGGAAAATAGTAAATTCCACTTCCATAAGAGGAAAATAGTAAATTCCATTAAATATTGCATGTTTTTAAGAGAAAAGCTGTAAATATTGCATGTCTATAAGAGAAAAACCTTAATATGTGACGCATTTATAGGAAAACCATAGAATCCTAAGAGGAAAACATTAAATTATAAATCTCTATAAAACCCTAAATTAGGCATGCCTATAAAGGTTATTGTTCAAAACTTCACATCTTTGAAAAAACATATGAAAATAAATATTAAAAAAAAATGAGAACATGTAGCCTCTCTCATGGAAATTCGAATTTGGGTTTTATTTTTTTCCAAACTTGGTAATTGATGTTTCATATTTTTGTTTCCAAGATATTGTAGATTTTTATTTCTTTGGTTTTCTTTGGATGGGCTATGTGTACAATAATTTATTTTTTTCTTCAATTGGTTTTTTTGCTTTTTTATTTATTTTTTTCTTCAATTGGTTTTTTTGCTTTTTTTTTTAACTAAAAGACACATCCTTTAATGTAAATTTCATTTTCTTGTACTAAAGTTTTACAAATTTCTTTTCCACATGTACCAATTGTTTTCATTTAAGGATATCCAAGAATAATATCTACATCATTCATATCAATAGCACAAAAATTAGAATGCAATACATAGTTATCCATGGTAATCTTCAAATCTTTAGAAATTTGAACATTTTCACCCTAGATATGTGTTCTTTGAATATTCTTTTTCGGAACTTGCAATCTATTAACCAACTGAACCTTGATTAAATTGTGTTGGAAACTAAGGTTAATAGAAATAATGACATTTTTTTATGAATACAACCATGAATCAGAGTTTCCACATGAAAATAAACCCTTGGTACTTTATTTATCCTTACTTTATCCTTACTCTTGGCACGAGACCACTTGTCTAAAAAAAAAAATTCAAATTCTTCATAAGAAAGGGCCGACATATTGCCACGATCAAATAACTTCCACCAGATGGCCGCATCACCTGCTAAATTACAATTTATCCAAAATTTCCAATTTGTCCATATTGAATTTTCAAACTATATAAATAATTAAATGTTAGGACCATCATCTTTTCCTGTAAAATATGTCTTTCCTTGAGAAGAAATATTCAACAAAAAACTAGGGTTTTAAAAATAATTATTGTGCAAATTGCACGGCTCTTTCCATAAAAACCATGAAATTTTTCTGAATTTAAAATGTTGATAATTTCACTTCCTGAACTCCATTTCAGAAAAAAAAAAAAAAAAAAAAAAAAAAAAAAAAAAAAAAAAAAAAAAAAAAAATTCTACAAATTTTGTGCAAAAGGTTTCTTAAATGAGTGTAAAGTACAACACCCACTTTTTCCCCTAGAAAAAATCTACAAAAAGAACTGAAATTTTCTTCCTTTCTTTGGCCAAAGAAAGAGCTATGATACCAATTGTTATGTACCTCTCTCTAATACCAAATGTTATGTACCTGAGTAGATCTAAAAATATATCATAACATAAACCCTTAATCTCAACAAGAATAAACCAAACCATTCACCAAATATTCATCACAAGAATGTAGACAAAACCCTTGTGGTAGGGTAATACCATGTATTAATCCTTATGGAAAGATAAAAATCCTCAAGAAATGTTTGATACGATAACAATATACTTCACTATGCTCCAATACATTTCTTACACTTCTTTATATAACACTCTCTATCTCCTAGGAACATTCTAGAGAAGGATTATTCTAGTAGGTGGAACCTTCTTGTAAACCTTCTTCACTATGCTCCAATACATTTCTTACACTTCTTTATATAACACTCTCTATCTCCTAGGAACATTCTAGAGAAGGATTATTCTAGTAGGTGGAACCTTCTTGTAAACCTTCTCACCTTTATTGTGTTTACACTATTACATGGAATTGTTTACTAGAATTGTCCTCCATACATAATAACACATAACCAAATTCCTATTGGGTACCTACCTAGGTACCCCATATTACCTCCGTAGGTATACTCCATTAAATTGATGATAAAAGATAAGATCATTTATATTTTTTAATTTAAAAAAAAAAATAGTTAAAGATATAATTTGTTTGGGTACAGTTTCATAAAAGGTTTAAAATTTAAAGTTTAATATTCAATGAGAATATTATTAATATCTTCGCAAAATGGAGAGATGGGCCACCAGGAAGGGTACACCCCTTCCTTCGCTACTTAGCATTAGAAAGTTTAGTATGTGTCAATAATTTTTATTTTAAACTGCCCTCACCAGCCTCGTTGAGCAAGGTGCTCCTGAATAAATGTTAGTATGATAGTTTGTGTCCGCCAGTTACATTGTAAATGACCCTTGTTGGTCTTGTTGAGCAGAGTGCTCCTTAATAAATGTTAGCATGTCATTTTTTGTCATCCAATTGCATTGTGAACAACCCTTGTCAGTCTTGTTGAGAAAGGAATTCCAGAAATAAAGTAGCAACTTGCATTGTAACGGCAAATAACGCAGAGAAAAAATTTTCCTTGCATAATAAAGGACACCCATATCTCACTTAATAGATTCATGGTCATTTTATAGTCAATGCATTGTCTCTCCATTGTGTGTGCATTCTAATTTTGTTGTTCAATTTGTTCAATTCGTTGAGTGTGAGTGTTTTCAGAGCTGAGTGTGTGAGTGTTTTTCGAGTTTGCACGCAGATAAATTGGTATCAAAGCCTGGATCCCATCCAAATTTTGATCGACAAAAATATTTAGATGAGAATCCATCCACCAGTTTCAATTTTGTTTTATCATAGTTCAACACCCTTCTTAGGGCTTCCAGTGTGCCCTCTACAGGGCTTCCAACACACCCTCTTCAGGGACTCCAATTCACCTTTGTCATGGTTTTCATTTTTCCATTGTCCAAGTAGTTCTAGAGTACACCTCTTCAATATGTCAGTGCACCCTCCTAAGTGTACCCTCTTCAGGATTTATCCACACAGACTCTTTAGGGTTTTCTAAGTGCACCCTATTCACAGGGTAACAGAATGCCCTTCTCAGGGATTGTCCAATGCACCCTTGGCATATGATACAAGTGCATAATTCTCAATGTGGGAAGTTCGGTCCTCGGGGCGCCCAACTTCATATTGTACCTCTACAAAACATACAGCCTCACAGAGAACCAAGTGGTGGATGAAAATCATTTCACCGTGAAAGGATCCATCCAAGGATGACTTAGCGTCCAATGTATCCACACAAATTTAATATTTATCTATGGACCTACATGAGTTACTCTGTGTGCAGTGGTGCCAAGATCTAACACATATGTAGCTCGATACGTGCTTTCGATTGCCCACATTTTCAGGCCAAATGAATATAGAGACTGTCAAATCTTGGTTTCGATACTGCACTTGAGGGAATTGTGCAAGCTTGGTGGGATACTCAATTGGAGAAGTGTTCCTTGGTCATCAAACTCGACGAACATGTAGCTACAACGTCGGCAAACATCACATCGTGAGATGGATTTTTCTAGGCACTAAGAGGCCACTCATAGACCACTTAGAGACCACTCAAAGGCACTGAGAAACCTCCTTACCAAATGGTTACAGCTCCAACAACTTTCCAATCAGTCAGTCCAAAGCTACATTGAGGTATTTTTCAAGTTGCGCATCCAACTACACATTTCCAATCAGGAAGAGGTACTAATTTTCAAATTCAATTTTGTTTTATTAATGGGTTTATATCGTGAAGTGGATTTGTTTGGAATTCCTTCCTTGGAAAAGGCTCTTCTTCAAGACTTGGTCGTGGAACATAAAGTGGCACCTCGAATCTGCTCTCCTCAAGCCCGAGTTGGTACTTCTAATGCTAATACTTCACCTATTGTTCCCTCCCCTGGTTCACATGTCTAACCCTCCTCACCCCGTAATGCACATCGATGTTCCTTTCACAAGACCAACTCGCATTATTATGCAAATTTCCAAGCACTTAAGAATATGTGCACCAAAAAAACCTTGCTTGTAGAGGTCACTCAACCAAAGTCACCCGCACCTCCTAAAGTTGTCTCTCTCGGTAATCATACCGAAGCAGACTCATCCTTAATCTTGATGACCACTAATGAACCAGGCACCTCTACAAATCTTTTGTTTACCCATAATTTCCTTATTAAGAATGAATTGGTCACTCTCATCATGGAAAACATAAGCCAAAAGAACCTTGTGTCCCAGGACCTGGTATAATGCCTCCAACTCTCCACCACTCCACATTCGACGCCATACTAGTTTGGTTGGGAACAAAAGGGATTCCCTCATATCACCATTTCTCATTGTTATGTGGTAACCTTTACTATTGGTCCTTTCAAGGATATAGTGACATGTGATTTATCCCCTTTAGATTGTGATGATTTGTGACTAGGCCTCCCCTACCAACATGCTCGACACGTTCTTTATCATGAAAAATCTCATCAATACTACCTAAAACTTGAGAGGCAGGCCTATGTACTTACATATTCCTCTCCTAAATCCACCCAACCCCTTACCGGACATGCTTCTGTTAAGAAAGTCAGTATCAACAAATGTGTATCTTTGTGCTTGGTTCGCCCCATTCAACTAGATAACCTGACCAAACCTACACATTCTTACATGGCTCCCCTACTCTGAGAATTTGCAGATGTATTCACACAACCCATGGGCCTTCCCCCGTCTTGATCTATTGAGAACACAATTGATCGCATGCCTAGCACCTCTTTTCCCAATGCCCCATCTTATCGACTGGCTCCTGGAGAGGCTACTGAAATAGAACACCAAATTGGCCAACTTCTGGACTCAAGCCACATTCAAACTTCATCATCACTTTGTGTGTCCCCAACCTTTATTATTCCCAAGAAAGAAACCTCTGAGTGGAACCTTGTGATCAATTATTGTTCCCTTAATAATGCTACTATTAAAAATCATTATCCCCTACCCCGGATTGAGAATTTGTTGGACCACTTACAAGGGGCTTGCTTCCTTCACAAAGATGGATTGGGCAGTATACTACCATCAAGTGCACATGAAAGCAGCAGACACATGGAATACCATGCTCAATACCAAGTTTGGACGTTTTGAGTGGATGGTAATTCCATTTGGGTTGACTAGTGCATTAGCCACGTTTATGTGGTCAATCAATGATATCTTTCGGTCGCACTTGGGTAAGTTTGTGGTTATTCATTCAAATTTCATATCGATATTCAGAAAGTCTTGGACATAGCATCTTCATCATGTTCGTAGTGTCCTTGAGCTATTGAGGGCACATCATCTTCAGGTGAAGGAAAAGAATTCTTATTTTGGGTAGATCTTAGTACAATATTTAGCCATCATATTGGACCCAACAAGGGTGCACCCATATCCATATCAGGTATAGGCATTAGCACAATGGCCAGTGCCCTCCAATGTGCATGATCCTAAGAGTTTCATGGGAGTCATTGATTTCTATAGGAATTTTTTCTCTCATTTTTTGAAACTGACTCATCCTTTGTACACCAATCATCATGCCCTGGTATTCATCAATTTGCAAAGAAAAAAAATTCCAAATAATATTTTACCTCGATTCTATGATTTCCTTATATGAATCATCCCTTTGAGATTGAGACGAATCCACCTCATTTCTCCATTGGGGTTGTGCTTAAACATAGATATCACCCAGTGGCCTACCATTCAGAGACACTCGTAGAGGCCAAAGTCAATTACAACACATATGACAAGGAGTTCTACAGTTTGGTGCAGGCATTGAAGCAGTGGTGCCATTATATTCTTGACAAAGAAACAATTATTCACACTGATCATCATCCCTTGATCTTCATCGATTCACAAAGAAAAATTCAGGAATAACACCATCTAAAGTGGGTAGCGTACATTCAACAGTTTCATCTAGTCATTAAATACAAGAAAGGGGTGACTAATAAGATGGTGGACTTGTTAAGTAGACCACCTAATAAATTCATGCGCATTTTGGAGGTGCGTAGTGCAGCATATGACACCTAGAAAGATATGTATGCAAAGGATCGATGCTTCAGGAAAATTTGGGTTGTGTTGTAGCAACATATAGTCATCAGTCAAACACCCTTTCTGGATTTCACTATCAGTGATGGTTGGCTCTACAATATTAACCAATTGTGTGTACCACAGTCTAAGAATCGTCTTATTCTCATCTTGGAAGCACCCACATATTTATGTGGGGGAAATTTCAACATAACCAAGACAATTACCAACCTCTAGTGCCACTTATACTAGCTTGGTATGCCTAAACAAGTGGATAAGTTCATTCATGCCTTCTCACTTTGTTCCCAAAATAAGCCCTCTTACTGCAAGAATTCCCTTTACCATCCTTTACTTATACCACACCATTTGTGGGAATCTATTTCCATGGAATTTTTGAGTGGTCTGCCTACCACTCTTTGTAAACATGATGCTATTTGGGTGGTATTTTGTTATTTTTCTAAGATGGCTCTCTTTCTCCCCTATCATAAAAATACTTATGTTGTTCAAACATTGATCTCTTCTTCCATCATATTTTTCCCCACTTTTGGATGCCCTGTAGCATTATTTCTGATAGGAAATCTCGCTTCCTCAACACCTTGTGGCACACTCTCTCGTCTTTGTTGGGTTTCCAACTACGTTTTTCCATTGCTTTTCACCCCGAGACCGATGAGAAAACCGAGGTTGTCAATTATACTCTAGTCCATGCCCTTTGCAATTATTTTTCAAAAACAAATAGTGGGACTCCTATCTGCATATCATCCAGCATAGCTATAATAAGGAAATGCACTCCACCGGTTTCGCACCATTTGAAGTTTTTTGGGGGTTTCATCCCCTTGCACCATCTGAAATACACATTACTCTCACTTTTCCTGGATCTACACATCACCAATAGGAAAAATAAGTAGCATAATGTTTTATCCATCAACTATATCAGTGACATACTCATGTTGCAGTTTCCCAAGCACGTGCAAACAAAGGCATGATAAGTAGTGCACACCTTTTTCCTTTTAGTTGGGAGATCAGGTGCGGTTGTTACTAGATAAGAATTGATTCAAAGGCCACCTTCACTAGTTGAATCCACTGAGTTATGTCCCATACAAAGTGTTGGAATGCATTGGAAAGAATCGGTATTGTTTAGACTTTCCCACATAGCTGGGAAAACATGATGTGTTGAATGTGAACAACTTAAAGTTTTTTGAGCCCCCTCTCATGGAAGAAATAGTCAAAATTCAGTATCCAGTTGATAATATTAAAAATTTCTAGCCGCCACTACTCACTAATCATCCAGTTGATAATATTAAAAATTTCTAGCCGCCACTACTCACTAATCAAATTATTGACTCCTAGATCCAGACCACACATCAGTAATAACATCTTTCATATTTGGTGGGTAAAAAGGGACAGCCAGCTCAGGACAAATGGAAGTCTTCACACACCTTGTAGCACAAATTTCCTCATTTTTCGGTGGAAGCAGGGATGCTTCTATATCTAAATAGGGAGGAATTGGACCACCAAGAAGGGTGCACCCTTTCCTTCACCACTTAACATTAGAATGTTTATTGTGTGTCAGTAATTGGTATTGTAAACTTCCCTCCCTAGTCTCATTGAGTAGGGAGCTCCTGAATAAATGTTAGTATGTCAATTTGTGTTAGCCAACTACATTGTAAACAACCCTCACTAGTCTTTTTGAGCAGGGAACCCCTCAATAAACAACCTTTCTCTCTCTCCTTTTTTTTATTCTCAGAGTCACTCTCTCTCTACCTCTCTTTCTCTCTCTATTCCCCCTCTCTATCTCCCTCTATATCCCCCC
>CBVK0101020428.1:0-10130 GCA_900067695.1 Picea abies
GATTTTAGTTGATGGTATGACATAATACCTGGAGATATGGTTAAATGTAGACTCTGAAAACCATAATTCCTCCTTTACATGATCAATATTATGTGTTAAGACAACTCACACAAGATTTCACTCTTCATGCCTAACAACCTGGCTCTTCAGTCTTTTGCTCCAAATATGCTCCAAAACTTTCACTCCATGGTTCCTCCATCTCCCATGCTATTTTTCCCTATTCTCTTCTTGTTGTTCATGTAAAAACATGAATGTCGAAAAACATCCTTCATGGCCATACCAATTTCCTCTCCTTTAGCTTGCTTGCTTGACTTACACTCTTATCCAAACTGATTTTACTCAATCCCATGCTCCCAATAACTATGGGATGTGACTTCTCACACCCACCCTCTTACACAAATTCAATGATTGGTCTCTTCCACACTAAAAAAAAAAACATAAGTTTAATACATAATCGTAATAAATTCAGGAATGTGGGTTTGGATTAATACCCATGAATAATTTTCCCCTTGGGCCCCTCTTAGACACTCTTAGACACTCTTAGATATCCCCATCTCTTGTGGATTAGTCATCCCCCATCTCTGTCCATATCACTTTTCCAAACTTGTTGATCCGACCATTGACCATTGACAATTTTGGTTGAGATGAAACATTTCGCCAAAATTGTCGATCCAACCATCAACCATCGACAATTTCTCTTGGCAAACCAATTTTCCCACAGATTTCACTGAAATATAATACTTAGCAATTTTTCAACTAAAATCAAGATGAATTTGGGTCATTGATCTGCTCTACTTTCAAAACTTTAAGAATGAATCTCGACCATCAATTCACTCCATTTTTCCAAACCTCGAAAATGGATCTTGACCGTTGAGTATCTAACTTCACCAATTATGAAAATGAATCTTGGTCGTTGATTTGCTTCACTTTCCAAACCACCAAAAGCAAATACAAACCGTTAGTCTACTTCACTTTCTAAACCATCGAAAATGAACAAGATTTTGGGTCGATCTATAATGAATTTGGGTCGTTGATCTTGAAATCAAAAGCAATCTCGGTCATCGATCCATCAAATTTCACCCAACTTATTTAGTAGCCATTAAAACAAAAATTTCGACCTTCTAAGTTGAATTTTAACCCTATAACTCTACAACTTGTCATCCTTGATCACCTTTAAGAGAGTTCTAAGGCAATTCTAACCTAAATTATCTAAGAAATCTGAGGATTTCACTATGTAATTCATTAATTTCCCCACATACGTTACAGACCCAAAATTCGTAAGAATAAATTTCACCCAAATTCGCGTTGATCCTGGCCCATACAAGCCTGGTGTTTGAACCAAAGGATCTGATACCATAATCTAATGTACCCCATCCCAACCGAGGTCCATTACATGTGGAATTACACATAAATTAAAAAAAATCTACTAACTAATTCCCTACAGCTTACCAGCTACGAATTACACACATATTTAAATATTGTTTGATACCATTAATTAAATGCATCTATAGCATGCTAAAATAGAAATGAATGAAGTTTAAATAAATTAACACTGTAGCATATAAATCCTTATTAAACACAGAGTTAATGCACAATCATTAAGCTCGTAAACATAACACATAAAATAGATAAAACACTTATCTTTTAAATCAGTTGTGCAACCAGCTGCTTGGGATGGACGTTCCACCCAACCATAGACTTGATGTTCCATATGTCAATAATAATTCACCCCCAAGTTGGGGCTATCAATCCACAAAAGAGGGTGGTCTCTCACTGTCCACTAACAACTCAAAAAATGCCACAACACATTGGAATTATCCTATAGTTATCCCAATTTTCCACCATCTCTCTTCCTCTCAACCTGCCCAACCCAAGGAATTTACCCCTTCACTGTGCTCATTCCATCAGGAATCCCATTGATTTATTAGGGTCTCTCTAACACATGTAATCATGATTCTCACTACTAAGAAACTCAAGGGAGCTCACTACCAGGAAAACTACCATGAAAACAACAACAATCACTTGTTGTTACAATGCAACTCACACAGAGGTTCAGTCTTTAGGTCTGACAACATGGATCTTTAGTCTTCTACTCCAAATATTCTCTAGAATTTTCCCTACATGGTTGCTTCATCTCCCATGCTATTTTTCCCTGTTCTTTGCTTGTTGTTCATGTAAAAACATGACTATCCAAAAACTGCCCTCCTGGCCATACGAATTTCCTCTCCCTTAGATTTCTTGCTTGACTTACACTCTTCCCCAAAATGATTATACTCAGTTCCATGATCTCAATAACTATGGGATGTGACTTCTCACACCCACCGTCTTACATGAATTCAATGATTGGAATCTTCCACACTCAAACAACAAATATAAGTTTAATACGTAATCATAATAAAATTAAGGAGTAGTGGGTTTGTATTAATACCCATGAATAATTTCCCTCTTGGGCCCCTCTTAGACACTCCTAGACATTCTCCTCTCTTGTGGATTAATCAACCCCCATCTCTATCCATATCCCTCAACAATTGGCATCACACTTTATTTATTAAAAATCAGAAATACATTTCGCACATACGTCGCTTGGATACAACCATACATTATATATACATTAAGCATTAATTAAATTGAGATTATAGTAGGGATGCTACATTATTTTAGGGAAAGATTGATAAACCAGAAGAGAGAGAAAGAAAGGAAGAAAATAGAAGGAAGCAAAGTCAATAGGTTAATTATGGATTTAAGGTTGATTATATGACCCAGGGTTGTAGATTAATTGGGGTAGTTTGATTTTTTCTCAATAGAGAATAGAAGTAACAACAAATTAACAAAGGAAGGTAAGCTAATTAAGCTTAATTTACTGAATTCCTTTCATCTTCTAGTTATCTAAATGTTGGAAATGAAAGAGAGGTGAAAAAGAAGAAACTCATCTAGAAGAACATTGGTGTAAGTATTGAAGTTGCTTGGGCAGAAGATGAGAGATACCATGGTCCTAAATAAATGGGTTTTCTCTATTTGGATAAACTTACACACATTGCTACGCCTTCCTACAAATAAAAGTTGATCATAATCGCCAATGCAATGCAATAAAAACACCTAGACCAACCATATAAATGATCAATCAATGAAATTTTGTATAGCGATCAAAAGTTTCCTTAGAAAGGCGACATCTCTATTTCTCTAGCTATGTCAAAACCTCTTTTGACATAGTAGGGTTGAATCATCCAAGGTGTTGTAGGGTACTAAACCAATGGAAATTCCATAAGGCAAGGAAACAAGCCTTCAAAGGAGAAACCAAACCAAAAGCAAGAGATATTGTATAGGTGTTAGAGATGACAAGAATAAGTAGCCCAAGAGCATGGAAGAGGACTTAGGAAGCTAGATCAATATTTCATGCCAATTGAATACTGTCCTAGTGACAAAAATTGTAAAGAAAGAGGGAAATCAAAGAAAATTTACAAAGAGGAGAGGAGTGATATAAATAGGAAGATGAATAACCTCAAGGGGTACGTGAACATAAAACTAGTTGTTAGACCAATCATAGCATAGATAAGAGTCATACTATGGGTTTTTCATGTGTACTATTATTTTCCAAACATATACCATAGGTGTTTTCCATAAAATATGCTCTATGCTTCATGAGTTGTGACTTATAATCTTGATATGGTTGATGAGATCTAGTTTTGTCATCCTTTTGTAACCTTTTTCATCTAAATTTATCACCTTTTTTCCTATGTTTTTGACCTTACATTGATCCTTTTTTACATATGAAGATAGAACCTGAACATAAGGTATTTGATCTACATCTCATATTATTCTTTTGATTTTTTGTGAAAACTTTAGGTAAATTGTGTATTTGTGTTTATCATTGGATTAACAACTTTATATGAGATTATACAAATCCAACCTTGCTACAGAAAACCACTATAGGATTTTTCTACATATCCTCTATTTTAGTTATCGCAAAATGCCACTACAATATTATGCTATAGATCCCATGTTTTGGTTACAGAACACCACTCCAAGACAATTGCTACAGTACCATGGGTGTCACAATAGAATTGCTACTACAAGGTCACATGATTATTGCTACGAGACCATGGGTTCCAAATCCATTCACATTAAAATATTTGCTACATATTAACACATGAAACAACATAGCTGTAAATGCACAACTTATGCTATAAATCTGGTATTTCAGTTATAATGACACATCTACCACCATGAGTGACAATGTTGTCTTCTTTCAATATTCCAACATGCTATTTATTTAACCTTAATGCATACTATTTCGAATGTCTTGAGAATATTTGATTCTCAAGCACATTCATAACACTTTCTATAACTATTCAGATAGCTATTTACAAGTATCTATTTGAGTGGGAGATCATTTTTTCGTATTTGTAAAAGATGATCATTGTCCATACTCTTAATTTAAGCTTTTGCTTCAAACATTAGCATAAATCGTATGAGTGGTTAAGATGATTTCATCTAGTTGATCCTAGTCACTACAACACCTTGCGCCATAAACACAGCGCCCACGCCCACTTTGCAGACGTAAAGTTGTTATGTAAATAGTTAGATTAATTTGTTTATAACTAGCAATTATGTTTGTAATAATTTCACATAGATTATTTTTGTAGCTTCGTTAGCCTACTCATTATGTAATCACTATTTGAAGTCATAGAATTGTAGTATTGGATAATATTTACAATCAACATTCAACTCCATCAATTGAGAATTACGTAGATTGATTTGAGTAATATATTTTATTTCATTTGGCAAGGATTTTTTTTTTTTAACATATGCAGAGTGTGAATTAAGCTATGTTTTGTGTTAAATAAATATTTATTTCTTTTCAGCATATATAAATTAGATACAAAGGTTATCCTTAGGTCTTGCACAAACAATTCATGACATCTCATAAGCTTATAGATCCTTGGTTTGAAATATGAAATGTGCAAGTCATTTGAACATCCCTACTGTTAATATTAAGGAATTAATTCATTTGTCCATATTTCAAGAAAGATGCGGTTCACTTGGTGCAAAAAAATCATGAAGGTACTTAAGGAAGGATTTACTACATAGACTATGAATTTAGCTACTCAAAATGGATTTGGGCTTTTGATAACCATATATGAGGAATCCTAACCCAACTATGGGTTAGCTAAGGGGTATCTCTAGAAAATACCCAAGTTGTGAGTGAATGCCACAAATGAATTCCTTAAATGGTTGAGCATAGTAAAACTAATGACCAAGGGAAAAAGAGAAGGGAGGAGACCAAAGGGGAGCCCTACCCAAGTACTATAGATCCCCAGGGGTTTGTACATATAGACTAAGGAAAGGTAACTCAAAGGAGAGCGATCTAATGATAGAAGAACCTTCATAATGAAGAATGAGAGGTAATTGAGGCAATTGAGTCAATAGTGATTGGTTCATGCATGGACATGGCATAGATGTGGACCACGCAATGTTACCTCTAGTGCATAGGCATATGTGAGTACTAAAGTGAAAATTCCATATACTACAACTACTTTTAACTTATCCTATTCATGATATCTTCCTCTCTATGGAGATTCTCCATGTGAAGAGGACTCTCAAATGAAAACAATCATATCCCAACTTGTCCTTAACAAATCTCTTTCTCTTATGATGGAATTCCTAATGATTATAATGTATTAATTTAAAATGAAACATAAATAATCAAGATGAGTCATAAGCAAATGGTGAAAGGGAGTTTGAAGTTGAATAATCTCCATTGGAAATGTTCTCTGCAAGCCCATGCCCAATTTTTTACATTTTTGTGTATGGAATTTCTAGTCAAGTGATTCTTAGTGTCTTGGTTTATCCCTAACTAGACCCATATATCCATATCGAGCATCGACAATGCCCAATTTTTTACATTTTTGTGTATGGAATTTCTAGTCAAGTGATTCTTAGTGTCTTGGTTTATCCCTAACTAGACCCATGTATCCATATTGAGCATCGACAATAAAGTATAGTGATTGAGTTCATTTAGTTCACTAAGAAGGTTGTTTATAAAGCTTTTATCATTCAGGTGGGTGCATATAATTGTTTTCAAGTAATAGGATGAAGAAGATAAGTCACACGGACAAGATACTCTTTGGTCCTCAAGATTTTGGGATAAAGCAGGGAGGGCACAACATTTTTTCTTATCTAAATAAAACAAAATTAATAAACAATTTTGTATGTAAACTCATAATTTTGTAATACTCTATATTTATTTGATATTGTGTACAAATCCAATTAAATTATATTGAATAAGTTTTCAAATAGGTAATTACCAAGCTTAGTATTAATTAGAATATTAATCTTAATTACTTTGTAAAAATAATTTATGCCAAAAGTACTTAAATATATAGTTGTATTCTGTATAAATAGGGTGTCCCCCTCTCTATTAATAATTTAATCTATTAATCAATTAAAGTATAAAACTCATATGAGTATATTTTAATGCCAATTATATTGAATAAATAGGGGTGCCCCCTCTCTATTAATAATTTAATCTATTAATCAATTAAAGTATAAAACTCTTATGAATATATTTTAATGCCAAATTATATAAAGTATAAAATTCATATGAGTATATTTTAATGCCAATTATATTGAATAAGTTTTCAAATAAGTAATTACCAAGTTTAATATTAATTAGAATTAAGTAATTTATGCCAAAAATACTTAAATATAGTTGTATTTTGTATAAGTAGGAATTCCCCTTTCTATTAATAATTTAATCTATTAATCAATTAAAGTATATTAATTATATGAGTATATTTTAGATAAACTTTTATCCATTATTCAAATTTGCAATATGAGTATATTTTAGATAAACTTTTATCCATTATTCAAATTTGCAAGTACAATGCAATGGTGTAGATGGTATCATTCCTTCATTATTTATCTCTTTGTTTTGTAAATTGAGCTTCATTTATATCATATTTTGTATTGCTTATATTTTAGTTTAGATATTTTATTTTCAATAATAGTGTTCCTATTTCCATTCAAACACATTATAATGAGTTGTGATCGTCTAATAATGCTCCAAGTTAGATGTATTTGGTGAGATGGTATCATTCCTTCATTATTTATCTCTTTGTTTTGTAAATTGAGCTTCATTCATATCATATCTTGTATTGCTTATATTTTAGTTTAGATATTTTATTTTCAATAATAATGTTTTTATTTTCATTCAAACACATTATAATGAGCTGTGATCGTTTAATAATGCTCCAAGTTGGATGTATTTGGTGTGTCCTTTTGAATTTTTTGATTGATTGAGGATAAACATGTAATGATATGAAATATGTTCTCATGTCATTGGAGAGGATAAGAAAAGCAATTTTTTTTAGTGAAAAACACATTTATATGAGTGGGCCAATGCTCATAAGAGGTAGGAAGGTGAGGAAGGTCAAGTTGTTTTCAAGTTCCCTTGAAGTCTTTGATCATGTTATTGGCATGAATTCTCTCACCTTCATTTTCCTATAACTAATATTCAAAGGTGTAGTATGTATTCAAAGGTGTAGTATCTAGCCTTTAAGCTAAGTTACTCATCCAATAGGTGAAGAGCATATGCCATATCATTCATTTGTATAACTATTTGTTGTGTGTAGGCCTGTGAATGGATCTTAGGATATTCAAAGGAAATGGAAAAATTTTATAGGGAGATAATATCCTCTTAAATTGACAAAAAGAAATTTGTGAGTCCATTAATTACAAAGGAATATATCTAAATAACATGCTCAATTAATGGTGTATATCACTCTAAAGGATTGAATACAATTCTAAGTAGTTCAAAGTGTAGTTTCTTACTCTTACAACTGAGTAGAAAAGGATAATTTATTGGCCAGGAATTGTTATTTCTAGTTTTAAAATATGTGCATGCAACTTCTTATACTTATCTATGGATTTGATGCATACTTCTTCTATATTTATGAAATGAACACTTTACTTAATCAATTACAAGTCCTAATCTCTAGTTGATTAGACAATAGGGTCTAATTCTTCCAATTATCAACAGTATTTTGAATTAGTGGTGGAGTGCATGTTGGAAAATTGGTTGTCATTGATGTCAACCTTGGAAGCAGCCCCAAAGCAGGTCCAAAATCCCATAGAAGTGATGGGTTTATTTGAAGGAGTCTCTAAAGTGGTCCCCTCATGGTGTATCTCTAATCATGGCCCTCACAGGAAAACGCTTTGAAGAATCCTACAAGAAACCCTGAAAATATGGCAGGAAGCCCCAATAGTGTGGTCATAAAGCCTGAAGTTGATTGAAGAGAAAGAGTATGAGGGATATTGCAATGAATTAAAACCTCCATGTATTGATAGTCCTCTTCAATCCATTTCAAATGGTAGGTGTCACGCCATGTGGTTCCTCACGGTTGAAAATATATGCCTTCTTAAAGATGATCATGTAAGGTATGGTCAAGAAGCCCTAAAGAAGCCATGAAAGTGTGGTAACGAAACCCCATGAAGTCCCCAAATTCATCCCTAATTGTACAATGAACTAAAGATGAAGTTAAGTGTGCAAGGACAAGTTGGCCCTACAAGAGAAATTAAAATTAAAATAAAATTTGCCCCAAAAAATTTTGCAAACAAGAAGTTATAGGTCGGCCCTAAAGTTAAGTAAAGGAAGCACTTAGAAAGGTATAAATACACATCAAGAACCTCTCATTTTTATCATTCAATATTGTTATCTCTTATCATAATCTTGGCAGTGAATTTTAGAGGGAAGATGAAGTGAAGAAAGGAGAAATTCCAAGGGAAGATGAAGTCTTGTGATGATTTGTTCTAAGGTATGTTTTTTGAAGGTCATCTTGGAATTTTCTCTATAGATTTTTTTCTATAATGATTCAGATAGTGAAACGTGGAGTTTGTTGAGAAGAAATATCAAGGTACATGTGTTACGAATTTCATCTCCTAGGTCATTTTACTTTTGGAGATACACTTTGTGGAAGATAGGGTTTTTGACTAGTCCTGTAACTAGTCTCAAACATGTGTTCCTGGTAAAACAATCATAACTTATTCATAGAGGATCCAAATTCTATGATACCAATTGCATTGGAAAGAGTACATTCTTAGTATTTTTTATGTTAGTTTCAGAGTTGAATATCAAATATTGAGCACCTGGCATGTTGTACAAGTTCGCTCTCCAGAATAGGCCAAAATTCAGGAAGGTCTACCATACTCTCTATATCTCTTTTCCAGTGACGATTCAAGGAGCGAAAATTGAAGGAATTTCATAGAAAATATTGAAGAATATTGGGTGCAAGCTTCATACCTTGATTCATTATAGTTATGTAGTTATACTTATTGGAAGTTAGGGTTTGTGACTAATCCAAAAACTAGTCCCAAATAGGTGTTCGAGATAAATTTAAGAAGTGATGTTGGGGTTTATATGTGGACCCAGTTTCTAAGTGGACCCATGTTGATTATGTTGATGTATAAGTTGTGGTGGATCTAGTTTTGATGATGTTGATGTATCAGTTATGGTCTATCCAATTTTGATGATGATGATATATTAGTTGTGGTTGATCTAGTTTTTTATGATGACGATGTATCATTTATGGTGTATCCATTTTTTATGATGATGATGATGATGATGTATCAGTTGTAGTAGATCTAGTTTTGATGATGGTGATATATCAATATCAGTGACAGTAACAATGACAGGTTGATTCTCTCATTTATATTTAAGGGTGGCACAATGACAGGTTGATTCTCTCATTTATATTTAAGGGTGGCAGGGTGGTGCCAGGAAGGAGATCGAAGTATCCTTTAGGTTAGCGCCTGAGAAACAAGGGTGATTGGGTGGTGCATGGGAATATTGGTGTCTTTAGATAGCAGGTTGGTAATTGTAGGGGATTTTCAGCTTCCTTTGAGTTGGTGCTCATAAAACTAGAGGGTTGGTGCCTCCTTCCAGTCGGTGCTGGTAAATTAGGGAGATGGAGCTTTCTTCAGGTTGGTGCCTATAAATCAGGGAGTTGGAGCTTCCTTCAGGTTGGTGCTTGTGAATTTGGAGGTTGGATCCTCCTTCCAGTTGGTGTTGGAGAATCTTGGAAGTTGGTGCTTCCCGTCATTGTAAACTTGATATATATATATATATATATATA
>CBVK0101020429.1:0-10130 GCA_900067695.1 Picea abies
AAAACATCTTATGAAGAGGTTAGTGTTGTTGCCTATAAACATTTTAGAGCTCAATACAAAGAAATCGCACATGAGAACACTTACAACCAAATCAATGTAATTAAGGAGGTCCCTAGGTTTTTTACAGATGATGAAAGTGATGATATATGTAAACCTGTCACTCTTAAGGAAGTGGAAGAAGTGGTTAGCAGGATGCCTAGGGACAAAAGTCCTAGGTTGGATGGTTGGACACATGAATTATTTCATTTCTTCTTTGACCTCATGGGGGAGGATTTGCTTGGTGCTATTGAGGAAACTAGGATCAAAGGACACGTTCCTGGATCTTTAAATGATACTTTTATTACCCTCATCCCCAAAGTGAACAAACCTGCCACTTTCAATGACTACAGACCTATTTCTCTATGTAATTTTGTTTATAAATTCATTACAAAAATTATAGCTACTAGGATTAAGGACAAGTTGGCTTCATGTGTTTCAGCTGAACAGTTCGGTTTCTTTAAGGAAGGACTAATTTTTTATGCTATTGGGATAGCCCAAGAATGTATACATACTGCTAAGGAAAAGAAATTTAAATCACTCATACTAAAACTGGATTTAAAGAAGGCATATGATAAAGTGAGTTGGCAGTTTCTTAGATTAATGCTGATCCATATTGGATTGAAATGGGAGGTCACTCAGTGGACAATGGCATGTGTTTCTAGTGTTAACTTTGAATTTCTGGTAAACGGATCTCTTATAGAGTTTTTTAAAGATCATCAAGGTTTGAGGCAGGGATTCCCTCTTTCTCCACTTCTGTTCCTTCTGATTGTGGAAAGTCTCAGTAATCTGCTGAAGAAAGCTTGTTCAGAGGGTGAATTCCAAGGCAAAAAGGTGGCCACAGGTGGTACAATTTCACATATTTTTTTGTCGATTATGTTCTTATTTTGGGTATGGGGAAGTATGAAGAATGGATTGCTTTCAAATCTCTTTTATCTAGATTTTGTTTGGCCTCGGGTATGGAAGTTAATTGTCATAAAACTATTTTCCTTAGTCAAAACATTGATGCCCACTTGGAAGAAAGGTTGAAGGAGGCCTTTAATATCCAGATCCTGAATTTGGAGCAAGGTATGAAATACCTTGGTTTCTTTATTAAACCAAATGACCATAGGGTAAGTGATTGGATGTGGATGATTCAAAAGTTAGAGAAAAATATTGGCCACTGGACCTTTTGATGGTTATCATTGGGGGAAAGATTAGTCTTATCAAAATACATACTACAAAATATTCCTGTATACCAGCTTAGTTTGGAAAAGGTTCCTTCATCGATTGCTAACAATATCCAAAAAATTGTCTCTAAGTTCATATGGAAGGGAGCTAAGAAGACTACTATCCTTCACTTAGCTAGCTGAAACAAGATTGCAACACCCAAATCTCTAGGGGGTTGGGGCATCCAAAAATTAACCTGGTTTTCACAAGCCCTGGCTGAAAAATCATGTTGGAGGGGATTGTTCGGTTCTAGACTGTGGAGTTCGGTCTTGAATAAAAAATATTTGAAAGGCACAAAAGTTATTTTTTTGTTGCGCTCAATTTCATATAACTTCGTTGTGGCTTCCAACATCTGGAAAAACTTCCTGGGTTCTATTCCTCTAATTAATAAGTGGTTGGCTTGGTCGATAGGGTGTGGTAAGAGGACCATGATAGTCCTGGACCCATTTATTGGCTGCAATGCATTTTACAGACTTTCAAATGCTTTGGTCCAACACCTCAATGGATTACAAATATTTTATGTAGCACAAGTTTCTCCTCCAACCACCCAACCTATCTCTACACAGGTTTGGCTTGAGGCTGAGGACCTTGGACTTATAGGTGACTTAGCGATGGAATGGAATGATTTCCATACAATCCTTCATTGTAGTGGAATATATATGTCAAACAAAAATGATAGAATAGTCTGGTCATGAAACATAACCTCGACTATAGTGACAATCGAACTAGCTTATGATTCTCTTGTTTTTCAAAACCTTTCGATTGAACCAACATGGTGGTATAAAGCTATTCGGAAAACCAAGATTCCTGTAAAAATTATTCTATTTATGTGGCTTCTTCTAAAGGATTGTGTCCTCACGGGTGAGAACTATAGGCGAAGATGAGGGGTGGGACCTTCGATTTGCACCCTATGTTTAAAAAATGAAGAGACTACCTTACATTTATTTGTCTAGTGTGAATACACTCAGAGAACATGGCAAGACAGATGTCATTTACTAAAGCTTTATGGTTCTTGGGATTGTCCATCCTTGTAGGAGAATCTGTTGAAATGGTTTGTATCCTCCCCAAAGCTGAGATATATCCCCTTTGTATTTCTATGGGGAATCTGTAAATATAGGAACAAAATTCTATTTGAAGATCTACCTCAAAATGATGCGTGGACTGTCACAAACATAATAATGGCTATAAAAGAGCATGCAGGGAACAACGCATGAGATAAGATGGATTATATCTTAAGCCCGGTTTATTTTGATAACTGCACAATTGGGTTCTTTGATGGAGTTGTTGCTGGAGGTATATGTGAAGTTGGTTTGTTTCTTAGGTTAAATATAGATCATGTGTACAGAGCCATTTTTGCAGGAGGTGAAGGAAACAACATTAAAGCATATACCTTGCGACTATGGGGCCTTCTCTCCTTTGCTAAAAGGCTCCAAATAGATCATTTAATGGTTCCAGGAAATTCTAAAGTGGTTTTGGACTATTTTGATGGAAAAACAAAGTTGGAAATTCTATCCCTTACCCCATGAAAAGTGAATATCCTAGATCTCAAAAGACATTTCACTGGGATAAAATGCATGCATGTGCATAGACAATAAAATTCTGAGGCAGACTCTCTCTCCAAAAAAGCTCTAGTTTTCTCTATTGGTTAGTTGCATTTTGAGGAATCCCACATGGGATATGTGATCATTGCAGAGCGTTACTATATTTTCTAAAGTACTCCATCCTTATGTATATGCCTTTTTGGACAGGAAAGTTCAATTTTGATATGTTCTTTTTCTTAAATGTACACAACTGTAAATTGCAAACTTTTGTATGGAATGAAGAAATGATAGGATATATAACGTAGTATAACAACAACACCAAGTATTTTATGTGATACAGTCTATACTTCTATATAGACCCCAATGCAATAGAAATTTTCTCTTGATTCAATAATGAATAACAGTGAAACTTCTTTTTCTGTGTGAAAAAAAAAGTCGATCAAAACAAACCCGTAGATATGGATAAATAATAGGGGTTGGGATATGATAAGATTGAGTCGTTGATATCAACCATCATTGAATGGTATATAGTTGACAACACAAAGTTGAAGTGTAGGAGATTTAACCTGTGGTTAACCTTGCGTGGTTAGGTTCATCAAACCACCGTTTGGACATGTGTCAATGATTGAGGTAACTGTGCACCACAAGGATTGTTGTGGAATACCACTAAGCCAAGCCCCATATTGTTGTAAAGTGAACCCACCAAGAGAGAAGTTCCTTTAGGGTTAGCACTTGGACATGGGTTTGGGTCACATGAAAAAGGAGACATAAACAATAAATATTTTTTAAAGGTTAAGCAGCTCCATCATAGCACTCATTTGTTAGACTGTGGTCATAGCGCGAGGTCACAAGAACTAAGGTAAGCATTTGTGATATCTATGTATACATGGTCGCCATTTGAAATAAAATCCAAACTCTGTTAGTAATCTTTCTTTGTCTAATTTAGTTCAAGATTTTTTCTTGCAGGAGCTCTCAAAGAACCCCTCGTTTATGTCTCTTGGAGGAGGTGCCAGGTTATGTCCAAAAATGCATCTAGAAAACCTTTAGTTGGCCCTCTTTCTTCATATCTTCATCACCAAATTCAGGCGCTTGTTTTCCTTCTTTATACTTGATTCAAAGCATGAGAGATAAGACATATTTTTATAGAAACATAGCTCCTGATTAATCTTGACCAACTTCAAAAAGTATCTTGAGGATAAAAGCAAACAACACAAAATAGTGTAGCATCAACTAGCAAAGAGACTTTCTGAGTGTATGAAACTATTTATTCTTTATCACATTCTAATCAAATGAGTTGAATATACTAAAATTGGGTTTTATATGTACATATGGGAGGCACTGGAGCATGATAAGATATCATACTTTCCTTTTCCTCGCTTGATTAAAGGCCTTCCAATCCATCTACATCTCCGAGAATGACAGGACAATTAATCTTTGTAGAGTAGGAATCATACACTATGTTGGTTACTTCTCTCTTTCTACCTTTCTTGGGCTGACCCAAGTTCGGGTCTACCATGGTTTCCAAAAAAACCCCTTTAAAACTATCGTCCCCTCTGGTAAACTAGAAGGCAGCACAGTACACAAAGTGCATTGCGGAGTCTCACCCAAGATATTTCTATTTGTGGCTGCAATGCTCAAGTGCTTGCATCCTAGGAATGAGTAGGGATCTGTGATTAAACTCTGTGATCTTCATTTGTTGCTTTCACATTCAACTTATATTGACTACCCTATCATTCTTATTCATTCATGTAAAATAATAGATCTAACTAGTCATTCATGCATTTGTCTAACATCTAATCATTGATAGTAAAGGAAATACACAATATTCAATCACATAACACATGATCTACCATGGTTCACCCCTCCTAGGCTACGTTCACAAATATTTGGTTAATCTTCTTTTTTATTATGGTGTTTCCAAAACTGCAGCACCACTCACATTACAATTCTTCATCAATGGGTCGAGATCGACAATGAGGCGGACAATATCACACCAGGCTCCTCATCCTGTGACATAATCCTCAAGATCTTCCCTATTTCCTCTCCTTATTTCAACAACTTACAAGACATATCACATTTTTAGACTTTCTGTCTTCAAACGACATAGTAACAATGACCAAAAACCGAAAAGGGACCTCGACCTAGACCTCCTAGGTACCTACTTATACATGTTTTTGGCTTACCATAACCCTAACCCTAACCCTATCATGGCTAGGTATTTTTTCATTTGTGCCTCTCATGCTTTCCTCTTCTACATGCGCGTTTGTATTTCACATATTGATTTTCCTACCTGACCCCTAAGTATCTTTCCTAGGGATGGGGCATCAAAATTTCTCTCTCTTTAACATCTTATCTTTCCTAGGGATGGGGCATCAAAATTTCTCTCTCTTTAACATCTCAAATCCTCTGTCAGAGGTCTTTATCCTCTTCTACTTACTCGTAGATTTATAATGACTACTACCTGGCTCAAATCTGAGCTTTGGGTTGCAATTTATGGCTTCCCAAAGTTCCTTGGGCATTCATTGGTTGAGATCCATGTTGCATCCACGATAATCCATTACCAGGTTCTCTCCTCTCACAGGGAACATCCTTTCATCACCTAAGCCAATGACAGACTCGGTATTCATTTAACATATCAACTGTAGAGGGATTTGACACTTCGACACTCCAGCTCTTCGACGCTTCGACACTTCGGTGTTGAACACCTCTTTGCAGTCTATGCACAAGACCTCCAGGAATCCCAAAATCTCGATGTCCCGTAAGCCTTCCATGTGGTTCCGATCTTCGGTCCTTTTGGGTCCCTCTATTACACTTCACGCAAACCCTTCAGAGTCCCAAAGTCCTGGACTCCCAGAGTTCCAGTCACTTCAGCAACCATTTTGGCTAGGTGAGCGCGTACCATGGGCTGACACGTAGAAGGGCCAGGGGTGACACATGTCATGTTCCAATAGGCATATAGGGTTTACAAAAATCACAGATCGATCTGACACATGGCACATCGATCATGGGTGCACATCACCCTGGTGACGTAGGCTTGCCACGTCACACCAGATTGAAAACCTTCTAACATCCCTCAAATCTCACAGTCGAGATCTAGCCACATGGATCCATAGATCCACGACTAGTGTTACATCGCGGCTCCAGACTTTGGGAGTTTTACGATGCAAACTGCTCTTTTCTCCCAAAGTTAGTCAGTGTCGGGATGACCATAGCCTAGATATGACGGTCAGGAAAATTCTCGAAGCATCCTCGAATTGATGACTCTCATTACTTTGGGCTTCGAAGCTTTTCAACACACCACACCTCAAATTCCTTAGAGTGCCCAGTCTCCAAACTCAAGGATCTAGTGCCACGCGTCCCCTGTATATCGACGACTAAGAGGGATCCCAAAGAATCTAAGGATCAACGGTCCTCATTACTTTGTGACTTCAACATTTGGGGAGTTTGGTGTTGAACACTCCTGTCCTCCCAAAGAGGTTAACATTAAGTTGACTACATCGTGAATCCTACGACTAGGAAAGGACCAGATGAATCCCTATATCTAGGGTCCTAGTCACTTTGCGACTCCTGCCTTCAGGATTTTTGGCTTTACTTCCACTCCATTCTCTCGAAGCAGGACTTCGTCGAAATACCATGTGCAAGACCCTCCTCCTGAATGATCGAATGGTAGGCGGGGCTCCTAACGAACTCCCCCAAATCTATGGTTCTCCTTTACTTCGTAACTTCAATGCTTGTGGAGTTTGATACTATAGCATCTCTATCCTCCCGAAGTAGAACTTTGTTGAAGTCTTCTTAGTGTAGATCCAACGATTGAGGGAACTCCCAAACACTTTTGATCGGTGGCTCGCACTACTTTGTGACGAGGATTTGGATCCTAGTTTAGTTGGTAAGGTAGGATCCTCTAACAACTATGGAAACCGCCCAATGTTGGTCGACCTTACAGGTAACTGTGACTATCGATCACCTTAAGCCAGTTTGTGACTATTTGGGCCGACAATACTCCGAAGTCACCGACTTTCATAGTTTCGAAGACAGAAGGACTTAAATACCTTAGGATTAGAACAAGGTTCCTGGGTGTTGGTCACATGGGTCCTTCTAAAATCTCACAAGTTAAAAACATCTTCCTCACCCTGAACTTTCTAAGGACTTGGGCATGGTGTCTCGGTTATGAAGCAAGGATTCTAAAGGAGATATCCTCTCCAGACTAATAGGGTCATATTGATGCAATGCTTTCTATCCCAACCCTCCTACAGGTTTATGTCTGAAGACGTCTCGAAGGCTAAACTGGGGTATATAGATGATAACTCATAAAAATAAGTCCACAAGAAGGTAAATGCATACACATAACTTGATCATTCAATACAGAGACCATTCTTAGATGTATAAATACATACATTCATTCATTACTCCATTTCAAAATACAAAATATGGAAATACTTATCAGAATCGAAAATCATGATTCAACTGCTGAAAGGGGTGCCTATTTCCACCCAACCATACACTCAGTCACTCCTAATAGATTTACCACTGGCCACCCCCGAGCTATACCATTATGCTTTGAGAGAGATTTCTTTCTTCCAGCTCAGCAATAGTCGGGGATAGAGGTTACTCTCCTCCTCCCAGAGGATCTTGGAAATGATTTCTCTCTATAACAAGCAAGGAGGCCTTCCTGAGTACTTCCTCAGTCACTTAGGACTGTCATTTATTAGCTTGTATCATAACCCTACTAGCCATATCATGTGACCATAACACGTTCATTTTCCAGTTCTTCCTCGGACTTGAGAGCTTAGTCTCTCTTATCTGCTTCTCTTCGCAACTCTTCCTCTGCTTCTCTTCACAGCTCTTCCTCTTCCCACCATGCCTTCCTTTCTTTCCTTCCTCATCAAGATTGTGTGTGGCCCGAATTCCCAATCTATGTTCAGGTCTGAAAGCCTTTTAGATGGGCGCTTTTCCCCATCCCCTCATTAACGCTTAAGGAGGTCTTCCCACCTACCAGCATGAATGCAATTCATTCCTGGGTCAGAGGACTGTTCTGGTCCTGAGAAATTAAATCCAACTAGGTACTAGTTTGGTGGGGGTTATCTCAACCATTCCAGGTTCCCCTCACCATCTCTTTCATATCATCTATGGTCTATCTTGGCAAACCCCCTATCAATAGTTGTGCAACACTTATCCATTTTCTATTAATAACATAAATTACATTCAGACAAAGGTTCATCAAATCAAACATTCAAACATATCGAGTTTGCAATAGTCTCTTGGCCAATATATATACATTTACAAACTGAGGGAAACATGGGTGTTACAATCCCCTCCCCCTTAAAGGAACATCGTCATTGATTTTCTATCTGTCAATTTTCTCTACATATGCAGAAGTAAATAAAAAGGGATATGTTTGTTTCATGGAATCCTCCATCTCCCACATAGCCTCATCTGGGACAAAGTGTTTCCATTGCACCTTGACCTGTGCAATGGTTTAGTTCTTGAGTGAGGTTTCCTTCCCATCTAGTATGCATTGAGGTTCTGGTAGGAATTCTCCCTCCGAATCCACTTGAATCATAGACCAATCAATTATATGATTAGAATCATGTACATATTTCCTTAATAATAAAACATGGAAAACATTATGTACCTTCACTGTGGGAGGGAGTGCTAGACTATAGGCTACAGGTCCCACTCTATCTAATATTTCAAAGGCTCCACAATACCAGGGTGCCATCTTGGAAAAAGATCCCATTCTCAAGGAACTCTTCCTGGGTCTAATTTTGAGATAGACATGGTCTCTTGTCTTGAACTCTCTGGGAGTTATCTTTCTGTCGGCATAACTCTTCTATTTATCCTGAGAAGTTTTCATATTTTTCTTAATATGAATCACTTGTTGTTCCATTTATTTCAGCATGGTGGGTCTGATTGTAATTCTATCCACTGGATTACTCCACCTGATTGGAATCTTGCATTGTCTACCATAGAGGGCTTCAAAAGGGATAATCTTCAATGACTCTTGATAACCATTGTTGTAAGAAAATTCTTCCAGTGGTAGGTAGTATTCCCACTTCTTAGGCTGATGCATTACATGCATCCTTAACATTTCTTCTAATATTTGGTTCACTCTTTCCATCTGTCCATTCGTTTGAGGGTGATAGGCTGTGCTAAACAACAATTTAGTCTCAAAACAGTCTCAAAACCAGCCATTAAGGATTTCCAAAATCTTGAAGTAAATTTTTTGTCTTTGATTAATAAGATTTCTTTGGTTGGGGTTTTCATGATTGATCGGAATGGCCACAGTTTTCTCAATATATTGTCGACGTTTCTGATCCAAATCAGGATCCATCTTCAGGACATTGAGCATGGGTTCAAATGAGGAGAAGACCTGGTATTAAATACTAGAGGTGAGGTGAAACCTAGGTGTCGGCTAGGTTATTTCATAAAGTTATTTATTAAAATTAGTCATGATTAAGTTTTTTTAGGGTTTTCTATTCTGTTTTATTTGGTTTAATGTTTATTTTAAATTATTATTAAATCAATGTTCATTAATCTTACTTTTAAATAACTAGAATCTAGGTATTATGTTAATTAAAGAGTAGGGTTTATTTATTAGGTATTATGTAAATTATTAATATATTTTAGGGTTTTCTTATTATTGTTATTAAGGTTTAATGTTTCTTAAATATTTTTTTATTTAGTTAAGGCTTTAAACTTAATTATAATCAACTATGCTTATAATAAGTTAATTAAAGGGTCTCAATAAGCTATTTTAAACTAGGTTAGTTTTATTTTTTATTGTTAAGATTATGAGCAATTCTATTCCTACGCCTTTTAATATTCTTTAATGAGATAGTTTATTTTAAAAAGTGTTTTTTATTCGCGTGTGATTTCTAATTAGGTGGGGTTATTGATAAAATTAGGTTTAATGAATTAATCTAAATATAGAGATTGTATTTATCAATGATTATTGTTGTTTATCATGAATCAAAGGGAGCCAATTTTCACTTAGTTCTAACCCACTATATTTGTTTAGGTTACTAGGATGTTTTCGGATTTCAATGGCTTCTCTAATACATCGTTTTAAGAGGTTATTTTCTTCGCGAGGATTTTGTTGTCTTCTAGGCGAATATGGTGTCGTGTTTTAAGGGAGTGTTCAGCTAGGGAAGAGGTGCGGATGCGTTCATTCTTAATGTCAACTCCATGTTCTTTTATCCTAATCTAGAAGGAGCGACTAGTTTCACCGATGTAGCATTTTTTGCATGAGCACTCTATTTTGTAGATTCGTTTGCCTTTGTGAGGGTCGAGTTTTTCTTTGACGGATCTCATATTATGTTTGATGGTTTCAAGTGGTTTGAAGGA
>CBVK0101020430.1:0-10130 GCA_900067695.1 Picea abies
ACTACAGCTCAACAATGAGAAGGTAGCGCTCTTCCTCCAGCTCCTCTCCTAAATGAATGAGGCTGTCCTTTCAGACACGGGAGGAGAGACCTCCAAGCCTGGACCAAATGATGATACAGTTGACTTCGAAGAGGATACGCGGAGCGCGAATTTGAGGCAGGAACCCGGAGCAACCACCCAGTGAGAGGATGTTGGGATGCAATGTGCAGAAGAGATCGGAAGGAAGTGGAATGATAGCGAAACTGTGGCCAAGCCTCAGATGAAGGACATGGCGAGGAGAAGCCAGAACATTGACACCACTGCGAAGGTCCCTTGTCGAAGAGGAACCTTGGCCTGGGGATCTCCAAGGCACCTGGCCAGGTTATGTGTCAAGCGTCTAGGCTATAGAGGTTGTGTCAGCTATTTTCAGTTTTTGTTGATGTTTATGTAGTCTCAGACTTTACTGTTAGTAGGCATTATGAAACTTTTGATGACTAAGCTGTTGATTGGGCTGGTTTCCCCTCTGTTCGGGCAGTCCAATAAGCATAGCAGGACTACCACTGTACTTGGGATTTCCCTTTTGCCTCTGGAAGGTTTTTAATATATTTTACTTCTTACTTAAAAAAAATAAAAAAATTTATGTTACATGAAACTAAGTGTGAAAATAACATGCTGAGGAGAATAGCATGTAAGATATGGAAAAATTGTGAGGTAGAAAACATAGAAGCCGAGGGCACCTCAGGGAGGGGGGGGCTCACTATCCTTTGGGACCCTAACATATTGAAGGTATATTTGTTCTCACATACCCCAATAATTCTAATTATCCACTACAAAATATTGGGATCTGAAGACTAGAGCTATGTCTCTAATGCATATGGTCCCTTGACTCCAGCATCTAAAGGAGACTTCCTATGGGATATCTCCCACCTTGGATTTATCATGGTAGATCAATGATGGATTATTAGGGGGGATTTCAATTAGATAACATCCCTGGAGGAAAATAAAGGGGAAGTGCATAATCTAGATTCATAAAATCTAACGTTCAAAGAACTATTAAAGAAACTCCGACTCATTGATGTGCAGTTGAAAGGGGGATGTTTTACATGAAGTAATATGAGAGGAGGATCAAACCATATTGCAGTGTTCCTGGATAGATTATTTTTATCATAGGATTTATTTCAATCAAAACAATCCATCTCAACATATTTTGTTGATTTTTTGTAGCTCCGAGAGGTATTCCTAGCAGAGTCCAAGGTGTTAGGCATGGGGGAATTTTCATTGGCACTAGTTTTGAATTTGGTTTCACTAAAATCGACCTAGAAATGAGGCTAGGGCCTCATGGGAAAGTTGATGGGATTTTTGGGTTTGTGTGGGGGTGCCACACTCACAAAGAGGATTAAAATATTCTAATTAATTGTTGAGTTTAGGAAGGGATCCTAAAATCACTCATTGGACTCCTATATAAAGGAGAGATGCCATTGTGACATTAGATCATCATTTGTGGAAAAATGGAGTTAGAATAAGTGATTTTTCACTTGTGTCAAGGAGGATTGGTGATCTCAACAAAGGAAAAGTTTTCAAGGTGGTGAATATGGCCCTGGAGAGAGAGACAAAGAAGGTTGCATGCATGGAGCGAATTTTTCATACCATACATGATTTGCAGGAGAAAAAATAAAATATATACATGGATTGCAGAAGGACAACTCACATATATGGTATACTTTATTTGTAGGAGAGAAAACAATGTGTATCCACAAGTTTCCAGTAAGGTGAATCTCATATCTAATCTTTTGGGCATGTACATATGTGTAGAGGATGATAGGTGACGTCAACAGTCTATATAGGTTGTTTACAATAGATTCATGGGTATAATATATTTCCAGAATATTGTTGAGGTTTGGTATTTTTATTTGTATGGTTATTGAAGGAAAAGGTTTTCATCATATTTGGTAATATTATATTGGCTGAGAGGACTAGTTTTGTGCTTAGTATTGGTGACATTGAGAGGACTAGTTTTTTTCCTCAAATTTGAATGATTAGATAAAGTTACAGAACATAATTATTGTGTCTCTTATGTATTGATGATTCATCTTTGATCTTGTTGTTTCCGCTGCATATGTTTTTAGTCAATAATTTATGTGTAAATTTGTTCAGTGATAGTTAGATCACTAGGAAGCAATTTTTTAGATCTAAAATTAGTCATATAGAGTTGCATGTTAAAATTGACATGGTTTCATATCTTGGGATTTGAAGAGAATGGGATCATCTTGAGACACTTTTTTAGCTACAACATTAGAAGAGTGTTGTACTTGTTCTTGTTCTTGTTCTTGTTATGGGAAGGTCAATATGGTGAATACAATGCAACTTGAGGATAGGTTGGAAGTGGAAACCAACTTCTGAGCTTGGAAGGAAAGGGTTCTCCTTCTATTGGAAGAGAATGACCTCAAGCAGTATGTTGAGGATGTGGTTGCAACTCCAAATGATTCACAATAGTGGACATCTCACAAGAATACATAATTGAAGGCATGGAGTCTATGAAGGATGACTTGATTCCTCACATTGCTGAGAAAGAAACTTCCAAGGATATGCATGATTATTTGGTGGATCTTTACCAAAACAAGAATACTGGCATGATGCTACACTTGAAGTATCAACTTCATATTGTAAATATGACCAATGAAGACACAATTGTCAGTTATATTATGAATATTACTCATGTTCGAGATCATCTCATAGCTATTGGAGAGACATAACAAAATACTAAGTTGGTGAATGTATCATTGGGAGGTCTTCCCAGGTTCTGGGAGCCATTTTTGCAAGGGATCTGTGGACAAGACAAGTTGCCATACTTTGACAGACTATGTACAGATTTCATCCAAGAGGATATTCGGTTAGTATCCAAATATAATATTGATGGTGTGGTAAAGAGTAGCAGCGATGAGAACCAGGCTCTTGCAGCCTACACTAGGAAGGGAAAAAGGGGTTATCCAGATAGAATAGGTCTGATAGGGAGAAGGGATTATCTTGATAGGGAAGAATCTCTAGAGCTAAGATGGAAGAAGGATCTTAGTAAGATCATATGTTTTGAGTGTCATGATTTTTGGCACTATGCTTCACAATTTCCACACTGGAGAAGAAGAGGAAGAAGACAACATGCATCAACAACAAAGGTTGATGAGGTTGCAAATAGTCTCCATAGGGAGATGGTTTTGGTCTCTACCCTTTCAGGTACTACCTCCAGCAGGGAGAGATGGTTGGTGGATATCAAAGCATATTTCCATATGACATGCGCTAGAGAGTTTTTTTATAGTCTCACAAAGACTAGCTCAGACTTGTGTGTGGAGCTTGGTATGGGAGCCAAGCATTTAGTATGAGGATCTGGTATTGTATCATTTCAAATGGAGTCAAGAGAAATATTGAGGGTGTTGAATTCGTTGTGAGTTTCGGAACTTAGGAGGAGTGTTCTCTCAGTCTTGGAGACAAAGTGGAAGGGCTATCATGTATTGTTTCGAGATGAACAAGTATTATTGTCGAGACAATATAGCTTCATATAATTATTGGTTCTTGGATTTATGGAGGGAAACCTATATAGGTTGAGGGGACATCCTATGAGTTTTTTGGCCAATAGGATAAGAGAGAAAAATGAGTATGAGAAGGTAGCTCAATGGTTGGTGATTTAGGTGGCCCCACTAGCAGTATCAACTTAGAAGGAGCCAAATTTCAGAGGGATTCAACCCTCAAATCCAGGAGTGAGACGAAACCTCCCAAGACTATGCAGAGGATAGTTGAAAGGGAGAATATGGACCTATGGGTTGTACTAACATAGAGGGAGTCAATTTTAAGGAGGAGCATGCGGTCTTAGAGTGATATTGATCTCATGGAAATTCATTTTCCTCAGAGGGAGATATGGTCATCCAGAGGGAGTTTCCCCTCAGTTTCAATTGAGTGAGAAACATATTCCAAGACTAACATCATCTTTAGTGGAAGGAGGATTCTAGGGCACATGAGACCTCCATGTAGGATACATTTGTCTCAACTGGATTTTCTATAGGGACATAGGAGGAATCCAGTTAGAGGAATTGGGATTGATATTTGCTTCCATCACAAAGGGAGAATCCAGTCAGGAAGATTATACATTGAAATATTTTCTTGAATGAATGAGGATGCGTCGAACGGTCAGAAATATGTTTCCTCAATGACCAAGGATGTGACCAGTGACACAAAAGTTTCCTTAGTAACCAAGGATGTGGCCAATCAGACAAAATGGAAAACAAGATGTGTTCTAGTCACCATGGATGCAGTCAGTCAAATAGACTTGACAATAGGAATTATGACCATGACAAAGTTAATAGAACCATTTTCCACAATGACATAGGGAGTAGCCTATTCAGGCTACTTTTGGAATACATATGAGGTGGTATAACCATAGTTATATCTACTATGTGCAACAGTAGTGCATCTAGATGTTAGAATTTGGAATAGCTCCCTTTCTAAGAGGGAGTGTTGTTTTTTTGTAGCTTTAGGAGGTATTCCCACTAGATGCCAAGGTGTCAGGAATGTGGGAATTTTCGTTCGCACTATTTTGACTTTAATTTCAATGAAATCAACCTAGAAGTGAGGCAAGGGCCTCATGGGAAAGTTGATGGGATTTTTGGGTTTGTGTGGGGGTGCCACACCTTCAAAGAGGATTAAAATATTCTAATTAATTCTTGAGTTTAGGAAGGGCTCCTAAAATCACTCATCGGGATCGTATATAAAAGAGAGATGGCATTGTGACATTAGATCATCATTTATGGAAGAATGGAGTTGGCATAAGTGAGTATGCACTTGTGTCTAGGAGAATTTGTGATCTCAAGAAAGAGAAAGTATACAAGGTGACAAATGTAGCCCTGAAGAAAGAGGTGAATAAGGTCACATGTGTGGAGTGAATTTTTTGTACCATACATTATTTGCAGGAGAACGAAGCATGTATATATGCATATTGTATAAGGACAAATCACGTATAGGGTTTACACTATTTGCAGGAGAGAAAACAAAAAAAAATTGTAGGTCACTAGTAAGGTGAATCATGTATCTATTTTTCTCAGTAGGTACAAATCCATATAGGCAAACAGGTGACATCAACAATCCATATAGGTGGTCTACATTATATTCGTGGGTAGAAGATATTCCTAGAATGTTGTTGAGGTTTCGTATTTTGATTTGTATGGTTATTTAAAGAGACTATTATCCTCATATTTGGTGACATTGTATTGTATGAGAGGACTGGTTTTGTCCTCAGTCTTGGTGACATTGAGAGGACTATTTTTTGTCCTCATATTTGAAGGATTATATGAAGTTACAGAAACAAATTATTGTGTCTCTTGTGTATTGATGATTCATCTTTGATCTTGTTGTTTATGTTCCATATGTTTTCAATCAATAATTTTAATGTAAAGTTGTTTATTGATAGTTAGATCACTAGGAAGCAATTTTCAGATATGAAATTAGTCACATAGAGTTGCATGTGAAAATTGACAGATTTCGACCCTACTAACCCATATATCTCAAGTGGGAAAATATTATGAAACCATGATCCAAACCTTTTATTTTTGAAACATTCTGGATCTGTCACCCAAAATTTCTCCAAAATATAGCAGTATGGTGGTAGGAAAAATATGATTTATATGTGACAAAGATGTATTGATTTTAACAGACACTGAAATACATAAAAACTTCCTCACGAAATGGAATAAGATAGTCTTAGGAAACATATTTGAAGAAAAAATAATATTGGAAGAGGACATGGAAATAGTCTGAGAATAATTAATGTGATATGGTCACTCCCTAGAACTCAAGGTAAAGGAGGAACAAATTTTCATGTACCTGAATGAAAGAGATAAGCAGAAGGAGATCTTATATAGTCATAAATCCTGCATTTGATATCTTTAAGAAGGTGATAAGAACACAATTTTTCCACAATTCATTGTTGTTGAGGTGAAGCCAATACTACATTGATACTCTCTAGATGGTTGGGGGTCAAATCATGGAAAACCATGATGATATAGAGAAAGAAATTGTCAAGAAATTTATTGACTTGTTAAAAGAATTTCACACAAGTAGGGTGGATGTAAAATAATAAAATGGTTGATCCAAAAAATAATTTCTCTGGAACAAAATCGCAGCCTCATGCGAAACGTGAACCTAGTAGAGGTAGAGGTGATATTTAAGGAAATTCCAAAGGGAGAAGCACTAGGGCCAAATGGATTTACCATCAAATTTTTCCAAGCATGTTGGGATATGATTGGTAGAGAAATATGGGAAGTTGTAGAGGAATCATTCTCATCCCAATTTTTCTTAAAGACCTTCAACTCCACCTTTCTGACTCTCATCCCCAAAGAATGTGAAGACAATATTGTATATAAGTGATGTCCTATCTACTTAGGAAATTTGTCTGTAAAATCATAACTAAGGCTATAACCAACAGACTCAAAACTCTGCTACATATTGAAATAATCTCTCTTGATAAAGGTGGCTTTGTAAAAGGGTGCCAAATACTAGATGGTGTAATAGTGTCCCATGATGCCATTCATTCTCTAAAATCTAGTGCCAGACATGGAATGATTATAAAAATTGATTTGGCCAAATATTACAATAGAATAAACTAAATTTTATGGTAGAAATGTTAGGGCTTTGGTTTCGACCCATCTTATATCTCCTGGGTCAAAATCCTAGTCTCTTCATCCTTTTTCTCAATCCTCATTAATGGTTCCCCCTCATATATATTCAAATATTCAAGAGGGATTTGGTAGGGAAACCCCATTTTCCCCTACCTATTTATCATCCTTAATGAAAAAAGGGAAAGGAAATGTGCATTGGTAGCATGGGACAAAAATGTGTCCCTAAAACTCACAATGTTCTAGGTATCAAAGATCCACAAAGAAAGGGACACAATTTTGTAGAAAATAGATTTTGGAGATGGATCAAGAACTCGAAGGCCCTATCGCCCATATATTCAAGGAGAAATATGTTATGGATAGCTTGAAACTCTAATTCCCGAAGTGTGAGATATGACGTTGCATGTCCTCTTGTTTTGGATGGCCGAGATTTACTTTGGGAGTTCAAGCTTCAGGCCTTTTCTCCTTCTTGCTCACACAATTCTCCAAAGTGTAAAATTCCCGAAGTGAGAGATCTGGTGACACGTGGCCTCTTGTTTTGGATGGCTGAGATTTACTTCAGGAGTTCAGGATTTGGGCCTTTTCTCCTCCTTGCTTGCGCAATTCTCCAAAGTGTCGAATTTGCGAAGTGAGAGATATGGTGACGCATGGACTCTTGTTATGGATGACCGAGATTTACTTCGGGATTTAGGGCTTCGGGCTTTTCAAAAATCCTTTTCTCACTCAACTTCTTCTTTTTTCTCCCGGAGTACAAGATTGCCTGACATGTGTCCCCTGCTGAAATATCAATGGCCACAAGTGATTGTGGGATCACAACTAGTAGGCACTTTAATTTCCTTTCTGATCCACACAATGCAAAGATGCTTGTTCATAGCAGGATCTATATGCATCATTGATCTGTTAATCTAGGAATATCAACGATTGTGAGTGATTGTGGGATTACAACTTGTGGAAACTTTAAATTGTATCCTGATCCCCGCAATGACTCCCCACTGTCTATTTCTCTATGATGAGATATGATGGCCATGACTTAATATTGTTGATTTGATGACTGATCCTTCTCTCTCTCTGATCTTACAACTGAAAAATGAATCTGTTTGCCTGCTAGTATTTTGAACCCAAAAAGGGTTGCGTTTGGACGTTTGTTGTGTAGAATACGGACTTGGACGAACTCTTGTGGGCTCAGGAAAAAAATGACCACTAATTCAAGACAAAACAATGATGAGAGCTCATCCTTCTTCAAGAAAAAAATGACCACTAATTCAAGACAAAATGATGATGAGAGCTCATCCTTCTTCAAGAAAAATAGAAAAGCTTTGGGCCAGGACTTGGTCAGACAAGACACCAAGGGAAACCAGGTCATCAACAATGGGGGAAAACGAATTTATTAGTTAGAGGGAAATATTCTAGGACTTGGTGGTGCAGAAGAGAGAGAGAGTGATGAGGAAAGTGTACCGACTTAGGTATAAACAACAAACACATACGAACCTTGACAACTACATGTGATAACACATCCCAAGAAAAATTCCATTAATAGTCCATAATGCCCAAGAATTATATCCATTAAAAACTCTCTAGAATCTGATACTATTCTTCTTTCCGACTTATTTTATCAAGCCTAATTATCTTCCTCATAAATCAAACTAGAGAATGAGATTTCAAACTTTATCACTTATTATGTTCTAGCATGAGTATCTTACTTGAAAAGGGAGGAAATTTGTTTTATACCTTCAAATGCCATGCCATGTTCTTGAAATGCGTAACCCAAGTACCATCTTCCTCATTAATTTTTCAAATAGATTTTATACTCTTTCAACAATTTGCATACCTGTGAAAGAATTTGGTATTCTTTGAATGGTATGCAAACTCCACGAAGAAGATTCTTCCATAAGGTCATCAAATATTTTTCCATAATAATAATTGTTCCAATTGGTTTAAAAAATAACTCCATGATCCCTTGAATTCCTCAACGACCCTTGTGGTACCTTCACAAAAAATAAAAATATTGTCTACAAACAATAAATCTGTGATATTGCATGAAACTCCAATGGGAAACCCTTTTATACTACCATTCCCTTCTACTTCTTTAAGTATCTTACTTAACCCTTCAGCTACTAGAATAAAATTAAGATGAGATATGGGATATCCCTATTTAAGGCCACTCCCTAATATGAATAAATGTGTTGTTGCTCCATTTAATAAAAAAACAAAGCTATCGAGGAAATGTACCTGATGATATGGACAAAAAACTAGGGACAAAATCCTAAATGTATAAGAATAAATATAATGTAAATCCAACTTACCCTCTCATAGGCTTTGGATAGATCCACTCTCATCACCATTAATCTTTGATTTATGACCTTTATTGAATCCATGCATTATTGTGCTACACAAACTACCTCATGGTTCTAAGAATCCATATCCTTCTCTTGAGATTTCATTTAAGAGAACACTTCTCAAGCTTCTGGAAATCACCTTTGAGATAATTCTATATATGAAATTTCATAAAGAGATGGGCTTAAGTTTTTCAAATGTTGTGGGATTATCTTCTTTAGGATGCTAGGAATTTTGTATTGAAGTCTCCCAACATTTTTCCTTAAGTTCTTGTAGTTTCCACCACTTTTTGTAAATATTCCTTTATAAATTCTTAACATTTGTATTGAAGTCTCCCAACATTTTTCCTTAAGTTCTTGTAGTTTCCACCACTTTTTGTAAATATTCCTTTATAAATTCTTAACATCCCACGAAAAATTCCACCAATATTCCATAATTCCCAAGAATTATATCCATTAAAAACTCTCTAGAGTCTAATACAGTTCTTATTTCCAAACTTCCTTTATCAAGGCCTAATTATCTTGCTCATAAATGAAACTAGAGAATGGTATTGACAATTGGATCACTTATTCTATTGCAACATGAGTATCTTACTTGAAATGGGAGGAAAAATCTTTTAAACATTCAAATGCCATGCCATGTCCTTGAAATGTGTAACCCAAGTACCATATTCCTCATCAATTTTTCAAATAGAGTTTATATTCTTTCAACAATTTACATACCTATGAAATAATTTTCTATTCTTTCATAGGCATGAAAACTCCACGGAGAAGATTCTTCCATAAGGTCATTAAAGAGTTTTCCATAATAATAACCATTCCTATTTAGTTACAATATAACTCCATGATACCCTTTAATTCCTTAAGGACCCTTGTTGTACCTTCACAAAAAATAAAAATATTGTATACAAACAATAAATATGTGATATTGCATGGAACTCCAATGGGATCCCCCTTTATACTACAATTTCCTTATACTTCTTTAAGTATCCTACTTAACCCTTCAGATACTAAAAAAAATTAAGGGGAGATAGGGGATATCCCCATCTAAGGCCCCTCCCTGATCTAAATAAATGGGTTGTTTCTCCATTTAATAAAACAACAAAGCTACCGAGGAAATGTACTTGATTATCTGGACAACAAACTAGTGACAAAATCCTAA
>CBVK0101020431.1:0-10130 GCA_900067695.1 Picea abies
GGTCCGATAGACCAATTCGGTCTTAGTGGACGTTAATCATCATCATATAAAATTGAGTTTAGTTTGGGTGGTTGAAAGAGATGATTTAATATTTTAATATTTATTTGTCAATTGAATTTAGTTTAGGTGATTGAAAGGGATGATTGTTATCTTCCTCACCCAAGTTTAATTCCTACAAGGATTTTCCTAAATTTTGTAACTTAGAATTTGTAATGGTTATACTCACTACAAATTATATAAAAGATATTATCCAATTCGTTATTAAATAGTTCACTTTCTAATTCATAAATTTTTTTCACTTTATATAGTTTTTTTTTCGGTAATTTGGTTTCCAATTAAAATCTTACTCTCTTTTATACATTTTTGTTTTTCTCTTATATTAGTTATGTAATTATTGAATACTTATAATATTATATAACTATAAATATATGTATTTATGATTGTAATGGTTATAATCACTACAAGTGTAACACACACAACCCCTTAAGTACATTTTAAGGGATGGGGTATTAAAGTAACGCTTCTTCTTAGACATCTCGAGGCCTTTTTTTGAGGGCACCAATCTCTTCTTCTCATCAAAATATTTCCAACGGCCGTAAGTATACCCAAATCCAATATCAGAGGCAAAATTTGTGACCTCCCAAAGTTCTCAGGTCTCCATTGGCCAAGGCCACCTTACTTCCACGTGGAATCAAGGTGGCCTCTTAATGCTCGTGTAATCAAATGTGGAATTTGATACATGGCTCACCGATCCAAGGTAACAACCCCACGTAACCTCATGTCATCGTTGTCAGGGATTTCATTCCCTTGGTTTAAAAATCCCCCCATCAAAAATTTTCAATGATGCATAGTTAATCATATCCCTCCCTAGATCTGACGGTTCACAGCTTTCTCTTCCAATGGATCTAGTTGAGTCGGCGACTCTAACTTACGCGGGAGTTAACACCCCATTTCTAGATTTGACGGTCCTCACGACAATCATCCAATGGTTCAAACCTTCTCTTCACATCCTCGACGAGATAATTGACTCTTAATATGTCACCAATCTATATCGTCTTCAACATTCTTTGGTTAACGCCCAAATCACCATCCTACTACCTCTGATGATGATGCCTTCGACATCAACGATCTAGATTCACCGTCTCATAGATCCAACGACTATGAATAAATGAATGTCTAGAGGATCCCTCTCGCCCAATAGGGCCCACTTTTACCTTTTCGACCAATCACTCAGTGACATATGTCACTACTCTATACACATGGGCTGCCGAGTTGGAAAACCACGTCATCAAGACGTCACTGCTTCCGTTTACCTACTATAATGAATCCTAAAGCAATATATGACTCATATTAACTCTTGTCTATCAGTAGATAAATGACACTCATTGTTTCATCGATGCTTTTATCGTTGTTGACATTTTCCTTGGCCGACACACAACCTTTCCAACTCTTCAAACTCCGAAGGGTTAACTCTCATGCACCCATATCTTGATTAACAATCCATATCATTTCTCGGAGTCTCTCATCAGAGACACACTATAAATTAGTGCTGGAGTTCTCTAATGGCTCACTCCCTAACCAACAGTCAATATTCCCTACCTCCGATCCCACAACGGATCAATGGTTGTCGTTAGCTTTAAAAAATGGGTTCTCTTCCGATTAACACTCTGATTCAGAACTTAAACTTTCAAGAATTATTACAAGTTCTTTATAAGGTTTTGAATAGGCCCTCTTGGTTCTGAACCTTACTAAGGAAAATCCCTTTTTCCACAATGTCTATTCTATTGCACATACTAGAAATTCATAGATACATGCTTATTTTCCATAGTTTAGAACATTTATAGTGTGTTCATGTTCATTTGTGCAATACACATGCAATTATACTCAGATACATTATCATGCAAGCATATAGGCTTCCCAATGGGACAATTATGTTCCCATAAAACATGCATAAACAATTACAAACCATTACAACATAAATCCTCTACTTTAAATTAGGTTGCACATAGTGAGGAATAATTATATGTTTCAAGTGGTTTCCAGCCAACTAATTGTGGGTTTTCTCCTTTCCACCCAACCATAGGATCTACTTTCTTAGTAACTTTGGCATCAACCCACTCCTGTGCCAAGCCATGATACCACCAGGGAGTTTCTCTCAGGTCCACATGGAGATTAACAAGTGCTGGTTACTCTCCTTCATACCACTCTTAGTCAATATTTTCTTGTACCCACCTAGACCAAGCCTTTACGAGATTTATTAGATGCTCTCCAACATCAAGCTCGCGACCTTCTCAACTCAGGTTGGGATCTAGGCTTTCAAACTAGCCTTGTAACCAAGTTTTACTTGAGATTCATTTTTCTCAGCCCACACCTGGGCCTCTCCTACACTTTTTCTTCTTCGACGTCTCTTCAGAACCCCTCCCAAGTTCTCTCTCTTTGTGCCCATATCCCCTCCTCCTTTTACACTCATGCCTTCTTCTTTTCTTATCTCCTCATGCATCTTCTGCACAAAATCTGGATGGCTCTCTCCATGTCCCTTTCCTTCTATCAAAAGGAACTTGGGTTGAACTTGGGGATTGTGGAATGACACGTTGGGTACCTTTGGTTGACAACTTTTGTTATCCTAACCCAACCTCCAATGCATGTATTCATTGAGGGTGTTTTATTTCTCAACCACCAGTCCTCCCTCATTAATTGATTTTCCTTGATATCAGGGCTGAGGGAGGATTATGAATATTTCTAAAATAATATCAGCATAGTGTCTTAGTCCTTTAGCCTAATGAACCCTTCTCTCATTCCTCTAGTGGTATCATGGGAAATACTCAATGCTTCACTCCCATAGTTAGATGTTGGCATTTTCGATTAGTCATTAATACATTTACATTGTTTGCATGAAAATAATTAATTACAATTAATTGCATATAATTATAGGTTTAGAGAGGGGGTGTTACAATCCACTCCTCCTTCATAGGAACACCATCCTCGATGTTTTTTCCTTAGTAACTCCTGCCATGCCTTATTTTGCAACTGCTTTAGCAATGCCTTCCTTTTCTTGGTCTGGTCCTTTCCTAGACTCTTTCCCTTTATCACATGAATGTGCAATTCATGGATCTACGTCCATGTGCTCATATCATTAATGTTTCTCAATGTTTTCCTTGACATAGCCATTGTGTACATGATCATAATCAACATATTATAAGAAATATCGAAGTCTCCTCTTCCTTGCGGTCACTCACCCTATAGGCCGAGGCTCATGCATCCCCTTATCTACCATACAATCCCTCAAGTGATCCATCTTTCCTTGCCAAGGCTTTCTTGCATACGAATAATTTTTGAGACTTCCTTGAGTCTTACAGTTGAGGCATCCCTTCAACTTTCTGTTTCTGAGGCATCCCTTCGGCCCATGTTACCTCAACACTATATTATTTGGGGATCATGGCTTATCACGAGGTTCTCATGTCACTACAGTATCCCTTTTTCCATGCTTTCTAGCTTTGAAAACCATCATCTGTCCTCCTTGGACAGATCTTTCATCTCACCTGTATCACACTCATATAGAAATTCGTGAGATACAAAATCAATTTTCAATCAAATTTCTTTCAAATATGTCACCCAAATTTCAAATTTCACATTTTCATTTTCCGATCTATCCCACAGAAGGACGAGATTCACAAGTATGTGGTTTTCCATTTTCCGATCTATCCCACAGAAGGACGAGATTCACAAGTATGTGGTTTTCCTTCTCATAACAATTTGGCTCTTTCATAACCAACAAATATTGGTCTCCCTCATGGAATTATTTTGCTTCCATAGCCAAGACATTCTTCCTGCAATTCCATCTTCACACAACCAAACAAGCTGTTAGTTTCTTATGCACATCTATATTTTCATGGCACACTTGCAGTGGCTTCCAATTAATTTTATAACTGTGCATACTAAAAATTAAATCATTTTTATCTATTCAATGATATAGATCAATATGAAATATCGTTCCTTACACATGCATCATTTCAACTTACCAAACTTTTCCAAATGAAATTTAGCATTAAATGAATTTAATCAATGTTTAGCATTAAATGAATTTAATCAATGTGCCAATGCCCATGGCCACATTCACACACAATGTACCCTTGCATTGATTCCAGACTATTAATTTTTCATTTTAGGCACTGTTTCCATGGTGTGTTGAGTCTCAACCAACCTTTTACTACATGGATTTTCTATCCACATTCATGAGTACAATAGAGCTAGATTTCCCGCTTTTGACTGATCATAACCTCAAATTAGCATAATTGTAATATGGAATCAAAGTTTCATATGAATGCATTCAAGCATTCGTTCTTTACTAGTAATGAGGGTGTCAATATTCATGGCCACCCAATTCCTCTCTTTACCATTCTACACCCCTAATAGAGTATTGGAAGGTCCTCATTCCAGAATGGGAAGTCCATTTCCTTCCCTCTCATGCAAACATACATTTCCTTAATGCATTCAAATTTATTTTCTTCTTATGAGCACTTTTATTCCCACTCTTGATTGGTTAATGTATCCATGACACTATTGGTTCATGAGTTTTCTTGCAAGGATTTTGATCGTCCTTGAATGGAAAACTATTATTTAGATTCTTCTTCTCTGAATCTTACCTTGCTTGGGTATCAATGGCATACAACAACCACTCAGAATCACATGCATATCATTAAGATAATAAAATATCTCAGAAGGGATTCCTTACCCAATCTCTTCATACCATATACGATACTGGTATGAAGAATATTTATACTTGTCTGGATGCCAACACCCCTTTCTGATTTTGCCTCACTAGTGGTGCTCCATGGGGACTCCCCAAAGTCCATTCATCAATATTTCAACAATGACATTATTGTATATCTCCTCTGCTTGAGGTTGTCCATCGTTGGCAACTATCTTCCCCAACAACTCCAATATTTTTCTACACATGCATGCATTATCACAATCACAATTATAATAGTTGTCATGTTAAATTAAAATGAATGTGTCATAGCATTTAATTTCAGTAGAAAAATTCCATATTTTTCTCAGCATATTGATATGTACTCTACAACATTATTCCTCACTATTTTTATGAGTGCAACCAAAATCAAATTTTTAGCTACCTCTAAAATCTTGCAACTGTCAAAATTCTCATGTCAAAACAATTACATGCATCCACATAACAATTTCCCATCCCAAAGAAACATAACACTCAACAAGAAAGGAGTTAAGGGAGTCTTCCCTTTTTTAACTCCTACACAGTCTGGAACTTTTTAGATCATCTGAGTTATTTCCAAGGCCTCACTGCCTTTACTAAACATGGATCAACCAAGCCTATTCATTTAGACACACTTGTTTGTTTATTTTCCTTTGATCTCACAACTATTTCTTTTTTAGGATTATATATCTATTAATCAAATCAGAGTTTTCAGAGCGAGGGAAGTGTTTCTCCTTTCCTCCTCCTTTTCTTATGTAATGTGTCCCTCTTAGGATTTGTCTACATTTTCTGTTAAGTAGTTTCAACTAGGTTTCATCTTGACTTCCCTGGATAATTCAACATGCCACAACAACAATATTTTGCCCACAAATTAAGAATTAGTGCATTAGGCACATTCAACAAAGAGAAAATCATGTTGGTCAACATTCATTTGCATATATTTTACTCATGCATGATATTTTAAAATGTAATCCAAGATTATTGTACAAATAGACTTTGTATTCTATTGTCTATTTTTTCCAGCAGTCATTAATGTTATGAATCTATTCTCTTGTCAAAGTCTTTACACAGTTCCTCCACATGGAAAATTTTCAACAAGAAACCCTCTTGTTGCATACCCAATACCATATGAAATGACCTCAATCTTGAGTCCACCTCAGCTTCATCATTTCATAGATTCACCTAATATTCCATTGGGAATGTAAACATGCATTCTTATGATGCATTTCAAATACACATTCAAACATGCACATTATTCTATTGTTCTTTCATACACTATGCACTTAGACACATGCATCAACATGTAGTGTGTGTCCTCCCCTGCAACACTTCATAGTTCCATTTCCATATCTATTGAAAATTAATTAGTTCATGATTGTTCACAATCATTTACATGTAGTCTTTAAAAACATAATCATATTTCCTTTTATCACGACAACAAAGCATCCCTGCTCATATACTTTTTCATCTATTTAGACTCTCCTTTCCTGAGGAAATGGAACACATCCCCCTCAAGCTATTCTTAAAAACAAAACAATCATGACTCTTCAAAAAAGAGTCATCCATGCATCCATGGTATTTATTCAATCCTGGAAAGTGCAATTCTTTCCTTACATTTCACTTATTCAGGGAGTCATACCATGCCATTAATATACATATACTCATACATCATATATGTGGATCGGTTGCATATTTCTATATCACCCCGTTCTTTATTTTGCTTTCTCATAATTCTTTTCTGATGAGAACTCACAATCATCAATATGACTAGTCTCACAGACATATTCATATTCTTCCTTTACACTAGGCAACCTTGTAACGCATTCAATCCATGCCCTTAAGCATATACATGCATACATAGATATTTAGCATGCAAGTTCATTGCTTGCAACTTTTCTATGTCATCCAAACATTGACATTTCAACTTCAACATCATTCCTTGGGATTTTACAACCATTCATAAGATAATTCCCATAGGGATACTCAAAATGATGCTATCTTCTTTTAGGGAAACAACTGACAAGAACCACTCTTGCCCAACTGCTATAAACACAATCCACAAATCATAATTTTAAATGTGTAATTACAATATTACCCAGGGTTGTAATATGCCTAAATCGAATTGCTACTTGAGCATATTAATCCATACCATATGGCCACCATCCATCTCTAGATGTCAATCTGGCCCATTGGTCATATGGAAATGCTCCATTACTTCCTCTCTCTCTCTCTCTCTCTCTCTCTCTCTCTCTCTCTCTCTCTATATATATATATATATATATATATATATATATATATATATATCCTTCACTAGTCATTACAAACTTATCTTCATAGGCAATAACAATAGAATCATAATCATTCCATTCATGTTGTTAATTCTCCTACTAACATTAGGTCATTATTGACCAAATTGGTTCATCAACAGACCACACTTTATAACCAAATATAGGTTCTAAAAATTTGGTTTCCATGTTGTATACATGCTCCATCATTCCCACATGCATTGCAACATATCTTGTGTACCAAGCATCTTACCCATTCCTACAATGTAGATGTATTCTAGTTGTCTGCCTCTTGAATTCATGTGCATAGACATACCTCTAGGTTAATAGCCACAATATTTTTCTTAATGCAACCATGAGATCATAAACTTGCTCATATGCCCATATCACTTTACTTCTTTTATGAGGATAGGAAATAGTCCAAACGATTCCTTCTTTACTCTTACCTATCTGGATATTCTAGCAACAAGATTTATTCATTATAGGTCAAGTAATCTAACCTTACCAGTTTCCATCAATCCTCTAAACATGAGGACGTCTTTCACATACTTGGTTTAGTCTCCATCAATCCTCTAAACATGAGGACGTCTTTCACATACTTGGTTTAGTCTTTTATTCAAGCAGTAAATGACACTACCAAGGTTTCTGTAGGTCCATACTAAATTCCTTAACCACAAGGGGTTTTCCATAAGGGTATTGTCCCACATATAAACAATCATTACATTTATCAGGGTGCCTTCAACCCATATCTTCAGGTAATATTACAAACATCAGTTCATTCATTTGTTGAACTTAAGAAACTCCTAACAAGATTATGCCATTTCACATTTGGGTCTTATTATTAATGTTTATCGGCATATTCCCATTACTGTAGTATTTCCCATCAATTCAACAAAGAAACGATATAGTCCTTCGGATGTAATCATCATGATAATATTTTCATTATAATGAAATAAATGTTTCAATCTGTAGTCCTTCTCCTCAAGGATTTAATGTGGATAATAAGTAAACTTTAACGCAAAGAAATTATTTTAAACATGCTCATCTCCACCTTATTATGCCTATCCTTTGACTAATCTTTGGCCCATCCAAGCCAAGTGTTGTACCCTACTCTGATACCAATTTGTAACACACCTAATCCCTTAAGTACCTTTTAAGGGATGAGGTATTAAAATTTCACTTCTTCTTAGACATCTCGAGGCCTATTTTTGAGGGAACCAATGTCTCCTGCTCATCAAGAGATTTCCAACGACTATAAGTATGCCCAAATCCGATCTCAGAGTCAAAAGTTATGGCCTCCCAAAGCTCTCGGGTTTCCTTTGGCCAAGGCCACCTTACTACCACGTGGCCTCTTAATTCGCATGTCATCTGACATGGCATTTTCCACATGGCTCACCAATCCAAGGTACCAACCCCATGGAACCTCATGTTGTCATCATTGGGGATTTCATTCCCATGGGTTACAAATTCCCCCATCAAAAAGTTTCGATGACACATAGTTAATCAAACCTCTCCCTAGATCTGACGGTTCACAAGACACTCATCCAATGGATCTATTTGAGTTGGAGACTCCAAATTATGTAGGGTTTAACACCCTCCCATATAACGTTTCTCGATATCATGGTCCTCGCGTCGATCATCCAACAATTTAGATATTCTCATCACATCCCCGATGAGATCAATGACTATCAATATGTCGTTGACCTATATCATCGTCGAAATTCTCTGGTTAACACCCAAATCACCATCCTACTACCTCCGATGATGATGCCTTCGACATCGACGATCTAGATTCACTGGCCTGTAGATCCAACTACTAAGAATAAAATGAAGGTTTAGAGGATCCCCCTTGCCCAATGAGGCCCACTTTTACCTTGTAGGCCAATCACTTAGTGACACCTGTCACTACTCTATACACATGGGCTGCAGAGTTGGAAAACCACATCATCAAGACATCACCACTTCCATTTAATTGCTAGAATGGACCCTAAGGCATCGATCTATGGCTAATATTAACTCTCGTCTATTAATAGATCGATGACACTCGTTGTTTCTTTGACGCCTTTATCATCGTCGAAATTTTTCTTGGCCGACACACAACCTTTCCAACCCTTCAAACTCCAACGAATGACCTATATCTCTTGGCCTGTAGATCTGACGGATAAGACTTAGACACCCATTCCCAGACTTATCTTGATACAGACTCATACTTGGTCCTTTGTACAAATTACAGGACGATAGGTTTCATCCTCCAGACATGCAAAAATTTCCACGACCTACTGCCTATCATGACACATGGAATCCTTGACGCATTATGGACTGTCCCTTAAGGTGCCAAATCACCATGAAACATGGCGCAATTGTTGCTTAACACATGGATATCCCACATGGCGTACACGTCATCAATAAACACTTGGTTTGTCCATCCAGGTGCTGACACATGTCATCCTTCAGGACATGCCGACTACCACATTGGCATGACACATCATGCCACCATCATCTTCTCTCTCTTCACGCTCATAGGGTAAGGCATGGAACCAAAAGTTAGAAGCATTTTCCCATCACTCAACCTCAATGGTCCAGATTCATCCCTTAACCCTCTGATAGATCAACAGTCCTTGTTGATTTTAATTTTGTATTCTATAGGCATCCTAGCTTACTACGACGAAGGGCTATAATATTTTATTGCACCAGATCGATGACTGAGATTTATTCTCACCACTTACCAATTAAAAATAGAGATCTATCTCGAACTATGACCCATATCTCCTTATTCTCACCACTTACCAATTAAAAATAGAGATCTATCTCGAACTATGATCCATATCTCCTCTCAAAATATCCTCTATTGGAGTCCCTTATTGACCCCATGCTCTGTCACTCCGATACTACGCCCTTTGATGAAGGGACATAATATGTAAACATGCAGATCCTATGGTTTATGCTAAAGATAATGGTCATAAAACTTCCAATCTCTTCTTAGACATTCACATCCCTTGGCCACTCCTCTGGAAAAATGTGTCATTATTAGGACACATGGGTTGTCGAGTTGGAGTATGTGTTTCATGACATCATGATCCGGATTATTTTCGGCATGAAATGAGAGCGGAGATATAATA
>CBVK0101020432.1:0-10129 GCA_900067695.1 Picea abies
TAACATTACTAATATAATATGCCCCAATTAAGGGGTGATGAGCCAACATTAGGGATTAACATGCTTGCGCCCATCTATGTACTCTGAGGATTTTATGATGTTTATATATGGTTTTTATCTCTTTTTTGCGTCTTATGGATTATGTGTATAAGAATGTATTTACATGTTTATGTTCATGATATTTTTATATGTGAGCAAGATGCCAATCTAAAATGTGATTAGCTAGAGTATATTTGATTTGATTTAGACTCCTAGGAACATGAAAATATGTAATATAATCAAAGTTGCATTGCAAGAGACGTGCCCTAAGGAATCATCGGTGTAAAGTTGGGTCATGAACCCGGTATATTCTATTTAGCTGCGACACAACCAGTTGAGCATCTAGATAGACCCGGAGATGAGAGATACCCAATGACAAAGTGTCACGAAGCAACTCGATAACTGCACTATACTCAGCAACATTATTTGTGGTGTCACCCAAGCATATACCTCCGGAAGATAACAACTGGCCATGTGGTGTAAGGATTACCCAAGCTGTAGAGGCAAGCCTCCGTGTGTGTCTACTAGCACCATCTTCATATCCAATGAGCACCTCGGAATCACTTGAAATCTGCCATATTGATGAAAGATAACATCAATGACACGTCCATAACACATTTTTCAAAAGAAATGTAAAAAAGTAATAGTACAAAGACTATACATATGTTACAAAAAGTTACCCACAATGACCTTTCTATGAGTAATACTTCTTGAGGTAGAGCCCATTCCTAGGCTCTGACAAAGCATTCCCTTCAAAATCAACCAAACGATAAGCGCCCTTTTTTAAAACCTCCTTAATAATGAAGGGTCCGAACCACATGGGTTTAAACTTTCCTGCCCCCAGGGGGTCATTATCTTGGTCATAGACCAGGACAAGGTCACCCTCAGAAAAAACCCGAGGATGAACGGACCTATCATATTGACACTTGACCTTATGTTTATGAGCATCATTGGCCAGGGCCGCGTCACGACGTTGTTCATCAAGCTGCTCAAGGTGTACTAACCGTTCTTCAAGTGGAGAAGTGTCTGGAATTAACTGTACTGCCAATTTCAGAGATGTAATTTGACATTCGATGGGCAAGACTGCCTCCAGCCCGTAAACGAGTTGGAAAGGTGAAAAACCAGTTGCAGTCTTAACTGAGGTTCTGTAAGCCCATAATGCCGAGTATAACATCAAATGCCAATTTGACTTGGCTGAGTTGATAGTTTGCTGTAGAATAGTCTTAAGAGTTTTGTTTACAGCTTCTACCTTCCTATTGGCTTGGGGATAGTAAGGTGAGGAATGTTCTTTCCATAAACCAAGATTTGATGTTAATTTGGACATCATTTGGTTCTGAAAGTGACTACCATGGTCAGTGACAATATCTCTCGGGATGCCGAACCATGCTATAATCTGGTTAAATAAGAAGAGAGCTGCAGTCTCTCCATCATCCTTAAATGTTGACATAGCTTCAACCCACTTAGTGAAGTAGTTGACAGCTACAATGATATAGCGGTGCCCCCTGGCTGACGGGGGGTTTCATGTAGTGTAATCAATCCCCCACTTAGTGAAGGGACCAACTGTAATGATAGGAAACATAGGAGATGGATGCACCCTCATCTTCTGAGAGAAGATTTGGCACAGATGGCACTTCTTGACCGACTCGATACAATAATTAATAAGTGTGGGCCAGAAGTAACCTACTAGTAAGATATTTTGGGTTGTTGCCAACCCAGATAAGTGACCACCACAAGCTCCTGTATGACAATCGTTGAGCACTATGATAGCCTCCTCATGAGTAAGACATCGATGAAAAATGCAATCTACACCTCTCTGATACAACGTATCATCGAGTATGAGATAATTCTTAGCCTGATGGTGTATCTGCCAATGCTCGTCACGAGAAGCAGAGGTGGGGCACTTCAAATTCTGGAGATAGATTAGTATATATCTGTACCTGGGGTCTGATGATTCAATCAAAAACATATCCCCCCGAATAGGTTATTCCTCAGGCACAACGTCACAGGACTCAACCGAAAGTTCCGAAATGAGTTTTGCGAAGACCAATGACTTCTTGGACTTGGCTGAAATGAAGTCTAAGTCAAATTCTTGGAGGATGACCATCCATCTACTTATTTTTCCATCGATAACTCGTCATGTCAACATGTACTAGAAAGGATTCACGACAGCAACGACGGTGGTCTTGCGAAACAGAACATAGTGATGGAACCGTTGAACAGCATGAACTGCTGCCAACACAAGTTTGTCGAGATGGGAATAATTAAGTTCTGGTCCTACGAGGTCTTGGCTCGGGTAATAGATCACGTATTATGAAAATGAATCATCTTCCTGAACTAAAACCATGCCTATGGTTGACTCTGCGGCAGCCAGATATAATAGGAAATCTTTGTTATAATTAGGTGGCCGTAGCAGAGGTGTGGTTGTGACGGCGTGTTTTAATGCGTCGAAAGAGAATTGAGCAGATTCATCCCAGAAAAAGGGAACATCTTTCTTCAGTAAACGTATAAAGCCCTTGGTGATTTCGTCATAGATGGCGATGAAGCGTCGTAAGAAGTTCGCCTTGCCTTGAAGACTTTGAAATTGTAAGATTGTGCATGGGGGGGGCAACTGGATTATTGCCTCCACCTTAAGAGGATCGACCATGATCCTTGTTGTTGATATGATGAAACCTAACAAATGTCCTGACGTGACGCAAAAGCTGCACTTGTTGGGATTCAAGTGAATCATGAAGTAGCGACAGCATTCGAAGATTAGTCGGAGGTGCATAGGATGATCCTTTCACTTGCGAGAGCATGATGCTAAATCATCTAGATAGGCCTCGACTATATGTTTGAGGTCGTGAAACGCAAAATACATGGCCCATTGGAAAGTGGCTCCAGCATTCTTGAGTCCAAAAGGCATCTTACGATAGGCGAATGTACCCCACGAACAAATGAATGTCGTTTTGTGTTGGTCCTTGGGTTTGATTTGAATTTGATTATAGCCTGAAAAACCATCCATGAACGAAAAGGCTTCACAACCGGCACATTCATCAATGATTTGGTGAATGAATGGGGTTGGATAATTATCTTTTGGACATGCGTTGTTCAAATCACGGAAATTGGTACATACACGAATCGTGCCTTGTTTTTTATTGACCGGCACGGGGTTTGACACCCATTGAGTCAAATGAATAGGGTAAATGAACCCTGCCTTAAGCAATTTTTCAACCTCAATATTGATGGTTGTTGCTTTCTTAGGATTAACTGGACGAAGTTTTTGTCGAACAGGCTTGGCATCAGGATACGTTGTGATCTCATGTTCAACTATTTTCGGATCGATACCTAGGATTTCCTCATAAGACCAGGCAAAAACGTCGTGGAATTATTTGAAAAGATCCGTGTAAATCTGAATCTCTTCAGGGGAGAAATCCGCCCCGACGAAGACATTCTCCATGATGCCAGGGTTTCTTGAGATGTTGATAGGTATGGTTTCAACGATAATCGCCATATTGCCCTCAACATAAATTTCCTATGTAGCTAAGAGGTTAATAGGACACGGCTGATCTCCCGTCATGGTGATAGTGAATTCTCCTGCCTCGATTCGGTGTAACTCTGGAAGGAAATATGATCTGTGATGAAGATCTTCCCAAGGTTTGTCTGGACTAGTCATAGCTTTGATTAATGCTTTGTCAGAAGGCAAGACTAAGTCCAATGAATCGGTGGTAGCAAGAGAACCTTGAGCCCATATAGGCTCTAGAAGCGGATCCAACTCTTGTGCAGGAGTCAGATCAGGGTTAGATGAAGCTTGCTGGACTAAAGAGTACACTACTTCAGAAGCCGACAAGGGAATGGACATGCTGGAGTGCCATGTCTCATCCATCGTGGCTGATGGGGAAGGAAGAATCCATGGATCCGCAAAGTAAGTTGTGCGGAATGACGAAACATGAAAAATCTTAGCCTTGTGGTGATTAGATATAAACTTGACATCATTATGAGGAGGTGGGTAATCAAAGGTACCCATCAAGGATGGGCACAAACCAAATCCTACGTTAACGACACCGGGCTGAGGATTATCAATCATGGGAACCGTGGATGCCCCCAAAGCTGGGTCAGGTCTAGAGAAGGACAATTGATCAATGGTCACGATTCGACCCTTGTGTGGAAACAAAAAGACTCGGAAAACTATAGCAACCACAGCTTGCATAGCATAAGTCCAACTCCAACCTAACAAGAGGTTGTAGTCGAGGGGAGCATCAACTACCTCTACTTCAACGCACATGGTCTTCCCTCCTAACTGCACAGGGAAAGAAGGAACGATGCCATGTGGTCGGAAAGAATGATCGTCAAAAATAGTGAGGAGAGTAGGTGATGGAGACAAAGAGGGATGACCAATGGCTTTCCAACATGCTAATGACATAATGCAAGTCGAAGCACCCTCGTTGACCACCGTGTGGAATATATTCCGTGTGAAAGTTTTCATGGGATGAGCCACTACTATCTGAAACACGATGTGGTAAGGAAGACGAGGTTTCAAGTCAATCATATCTAACATTATGGTACCCAGGTTACAAGTCTCAGTAGATCCTAAAGCAGTCAACAAGGATTTCCTCTGAGTAGGGTAGCTTTGGAGGACCTCCAAAGCGGACATCGCACAAGGGGTTTGTAATAAATCTTCCACCACAGAGTAATTCTGGGCGGCCCTTGCGTTTGGGTTGTGAGAACCTTTCTTAAATGCACCCTTTGGGATGCATTTCATTGTTTCACCCAACGTCTTCTCAATCTGTAGAAGAAGAGATGGGATATTAGCTTCTTTACCCTTCTCAGAGGTGCTTGGTTTACTATAGTCGTCTTGGTTTACTATAGTCGTGCGCTCTAGTCATTATTAAAGCATCACCCCTAACCATATATACGTTCGCAGCAGAGGAATTGTTTGGAGGAGAGAAGGTTTCCTGGCCACCCCCTTCGGCACTTGTAGAGGCTTGAGTTAAATTTTGCCCATGCTGAAAGGGATTAGTCAACACGACTTGTTGTTGTTGTGTGACAAACTTTTGGGCCTCTGCAAGTAGAGGACATAAATGGGTCGGGTGGTCTTCCGCACACAAGTTACATAGATACCTCGCCTTCCGTTTTTCCGTGGTTCCCTCGCCATCATTATTAGTGGGTTTTTTATCCCCCTTACCCTTATTACGTTGTTTTTTCTTCCCTTCAGGCTGTTGGGTGGCCTTGGGGTTAGTCAACTGCATGGAGTGTACATCCGATGTTTGGGTAGGAGGAGAAGCCAAAGCAGTAGTCTGGTTGGCCGCTTAGTGTTGTATATATAACTGTTGCAATTGTTTTGTCAATTGCTCAACAAGCTTGGTTTGTGATGAACCAATGATGCCGTCGGCATGTGGTCCAGCTCTCTATCTAGTTTTATCCAGTATCGATCGTCGTGCATCCGGCAGGATGTTGTATAATAAACCAGACTGAGAATAGATGAGCTCAAACTGTTGATCCCTCATGATGGCATCTTCTTCGGAGAAAACTCCTGAAGTCGCGATGTCTTTGGATAATTGTGGGACTAAAGACTTAAGGAACCACTCTAGCAGGAATGCTAGTGGGACTGGTACTTTGATTAGACTCTTTCGGTGTCTCCACTCTCGGATATGATCAGAGATATGGTCCACTGTCGTCTGTTTGAAATTGGCAAGCAGCTCTATGCCAGCATCGTATCTCATAGGTAACTGGAAATGGTTAAGGAAGGCCATCGCCAGTTCGCCAAAAGAAGAGTATCTTGAGCGATCAAGCTCGATGTACCATTTCACGGCACTCCTGATAAGAGTGCGTTGAAACAATCGCAACTGGACGGAGTTATCTTTCAATGAGTTAGATGAACACCAAAGATGGAAAGTAGTCACATGATCACCTAGATCTTCGTTAGGCTTGGCATCGAACTTTGGAATGTCTGAAGGCAACTTCGTTGGCATAGGAGGCCAATGTGGATCGTGACAAATAGGATCATTTAACAACCTTTTCAAATCTGGCAAGTGTAACGTCGCCAGGAATGGTAATTTGGGTTGTTGCTGATAACCTGGGAAAAAGGGTCCTGGAGTTTGACTGGCACCAGGTTGCCAGGAAAAGTTTGGCTGCTGGCCCGGATTCTGGTAGAAACCATGGCCCTGACCAACGTAAGGATTTTTCATCTTTGGAGACATCATTGGTTGATTCCCCATAAAGGACATAGGATGTTGGGCATGCATCGTGTTTGAAGGACTTTGGGAAGGATTACCCCATGTCGGTCCTACTGGGAGAGGTATAGAAGTCTGTCCAGGGTTCCATTGACTGTGGAAAGAATTACCCCAGAACGACATTCCATAGGAGGGAACGGATCCTTGTCCTGAGTTCCAAGGTCTTGCTATATGTGCCCCCGGCGTAGGAATAGTACCCTGCGTCGGAGTAGACTGTCCAAAGATGGGAGTGCCCCCAGATGGGAAAGCAGTGGATGCGAAAGTATTGTTACCAAATGTCCCGTTCCAAACAAACGGTGATGAACCTACCGGCAGAGTTTGCACAGGTGTTCCTTGACTCCCTACTCCAAATAAACTCATGTGTGTAGGCTGCCCGGCGGACTGCTGATGCAGACCACCAAGCGAAGGGGATGAAGGAGAGATATGACCTCCAGCATAAGGAAAAGCATTAAAAGGGACACAAATTCCCCCAAGTTGACCTCGCAGAGGAGCATTAGAGCTCCCTACCCCCAGACCCAAAGTTTGTAAAGTGGAGTGAGTGAGTGTAGGACTTGTACCTGAACTAGGCATACCGTATGAAAACGGAGAGCCTGTCACACTAGGTGTGAAGGGGTTTGTGGCTGCCGCGATAGATGGGGTTGGTCCACTGTGCGACATAGTTGCGGCCGATACCATAGTGGCCCGGACCGATGACGACAAGTTAGGAGATGCTTCTCCTATGGTAGAAATAGTGGTGGGAATGGAATAATTCCCAGAGGAAGTAACAACATTTGGTTCCATAACTGTGTGAGGCACTGACAGGCGTTCGTAAAATTGGATTGGTACAATGACTGATGGCCAAGTATCAGTGGTTGGGGTTTCAACCGAACCAATATTGGTGGTTGATTCCTCCGGGAGTTGTTTGGGCTCAATGGTTTGTAACCCGGTTGCTTCGAAAGACCCTTGTTGGTCTAGCTTCCGCCTTAATGGTGGCGGGGGTGGCTCCAGTATAACCGACGGTAGGCCCAGAAGCCTTCGTGACCGGCGGAGCTCAGGATCCTCCACTGTGTGAGAATATCCAATACACGCTAAGGTATTCTACATGTTCAAACAGTAACACACACTAAAAAAAAATCCCCTAAGAGATAAGTCAAGCAAACACTAAACTAGTTGGAAGAACAGTTACAACAACCAACACTAGAGAAACTTACCAGTGCAAGTGCAACTCAAAAACGGAAGCACCCTCTGGGTATAATATACAAAACATGGCCCGATGTTTGTCCTAGGTACTGTGGTATACCCCCGCAGTCACCTGTGTATGTCCCTAACAAGATTGGCAAATAGTTTGCCAGCACACAAACAGTCACCAGGCGGGTACAGTCGATAGTCAGGTAGACCACAATGAGCAGGGTATCAAGCCTGAAACCTGTCAAGGGTATCAAGAGAAAATGGTCCAGAAGACAACTGAGGACCTCGAACGGATTTGAGACCCATGAAGCCCTGTGGCAAATGCAAACGACGGAATCCCTCAACAAATCCTCGATATGTGTTCTCCACTACGCTTGGTCCAGTTTTGGAGGGGGTATCTCTGCTACCTTTCCTCACGCTACCTCGTGTTTATCCCATGTGTTAGAGGGGGGTCCCAGATAACTTCCACAAAACTGGACTTCTACACTCCCTATCACAGACTTCAATGTTTGGTTTTGAGGGGCCTTGGAGAGTTTCCTCTCCAACCTAATCCAAGGCCCTAGTCCTGAACTAGTGTATGAACCCTACAAACAAAAAGTCTAATAGATTTTAAATTAGCATTATAGATTTTAAATTAGCATTTCTTTTATTGGCTTTTTTACGTCACAGGTATGAAGGTGAAACTGATGATGTGTAAAGACTCAAAGCAAAAACAAATGAAAAACACTGGAAACAAAAGACTTCTACTAAATGCAAAAATCAACAACTTTTCACAAAGAAAGACTTCTTTTTCTTTTCAATTTTGCTAAGATTTCATGCAGTAAACATAAAAGAATTTTCGCTCAACTACGAGTTACTTATGCTCTAAATGCACCGCAAAAAACTTATGAACAAAAAGACTTCTCCCTAGCTATTGATGCAGAACACAATCTTCAAACAAAGAAGAAAATGAAAAAGAGATATATATATTTTTTTATTAAAGTGCTAAATGAAGCAACAAAGGGAAAATGTCGACAAGTAAAAAACCAAGAAAACCAAACAAAATTCTGGCTTAAAGTGAAGATCGCAAAGAATCAGAGCAAAGACACACAATGGCAATCAAGAAAGCACCGACTCTTACGCTTGTCTAAAAACCATAAAACAATTTTTTTTTTCTTTTTATCTTTTCTATCAACTGTCAACTAAGAAAAAACAGGCTAAGGGTAAGAGGCCCTAACCTACTGACTGTGCAACCCTAGACTCAAACCCCTAAGAGGAATACTTCTCACCACAGGAGGGGATGATTGCCCCACCCAGATTGAAAAGCAACCTGTCAAGCCCGCTACTGTCACTGAAACAACACGCATGCAAACGTGTGCTAAGCTACAATAGAGCACGGGTACCCATGGGCTACACTTTCACAGGCCGCGTGTATGTATAAACTCTAAGACAAAACTAAACACAGGCAGCCCAGACCTGGAAGAGGCCTCTGGTATTGCCAACTAGGGTCTCTTGAAGGCTTGGATGCTTCTTCTTTAACAGAAAAGAAAAATAATTGCAAACAATAACAAAATGCAATAAAGCAAACTGAGACAAGACTATGAACCAGCAAGACTCAGACAGGATCTAGAAATCCCCCTGAGAATGTATAATTCTGACAGAGAAGAGGAGGAATGCCTCTCAAGCTGTCTGACTCCTACATGCTACTGAAACCTCTACAACTAGCATTCACACGCGTGATGTAGAAGGTTAGGGTTCGGGTTACACGCATGCAGGCCTTCTGCAGGCCATGTGTACCTCTGTTTGTCTCGATAATTATCGTCAAGCAACAGTCAAGGAAAAACTGGTATAAAGAACCATGTTCTCTGCTAGCTCTGACCTAATAGAAAACAGGCAAATAAAGAAACATAAAATCTAATCCTTTAAACTACCCAAAAACCTCAACTAAATCCAGAAACCCTAAAGAGTATATTCCCCAGTGGAGTCGCCAATTCTGTTGTTGGGAAATAATACCTTATGGACTAGCAAACTAGGGTCAGACTTGCACGCAGATTTTGACTATAAAGAAATGACTTTTTATCCTACCACCCAAAACCTAAACCCCTTTTTCACGATACATGCATGGAAAGGAACTACTAACCTTTTTACTGATGTTTGGTGTAGATCCTCCGTTGTGCTTTGCCTGCTTGCTTGCGCTTCTCCTTCCAAAGTTATCCTGCAATCAAAACAAACAACCACACATGCATGCTACTTTTCTACTTGAGGGTTAGAAATTAAGCATAAATTACACAAACCACATATAACTCATGCATTGGGATGGGAAAAGTATTCTTTTATTATTTTCAAAATGAATCAACTTACAATCAAAGTCGAGACCAACCACCGCTCCTTGATCATGATCCTAGGCTCCTTCTCTTCTTTGTCCTCCAACTGCTTTGCTTGAATTCTCCTTAGGCTTGAGGAAAGGCTAAAGGGTTGGGACAAATGGATTTGGCAATTGGGTAGAGTTTATTTGCTATAATTTTCCTCCTCCAAATAGTACCCCTACCCCTTATTTTATAGCCTAGAAGGAGCTAGGGTTTTGGACGAACTCTTGGCCATGCATGGACGGAAGTTTCAGTTAACTAACCCATAGCTTTTTGTCCCGTTGGAAACTTTCCTGTTTTTGTGCTTTGTTAGGTAAACACAGGCTGTAGTAGGCCTGCCAACGTTCAAACGCGGTGAGATCGGAAGAG
>CBVK0101020433.1:0-10129 GCA_900067695.1 Picea abies
GATTACCCCACAACACAAACTAGGTTTCCACCTCTGTATTTGTAAATGTGTTGAATATTGTTTGTGATTATGATGAGTACATTTTTTGTATAACTGACTACAAGTATAAATCCTAACTATGTTTTAAAATCATATCAGAATAAAAATTAAAAGAAGTATACAATACTGATTCACCCCCCCCCCTCTCAGTACTATCAAACATTTCAACACTCTCAATCTCCAAGACTGGGAGAACACTCTTCCCAAGTTCTGGCACCCATAACACATTTGACACACTTAGTACCTCTAATGAATCCAATCAAAACAATACTATACTAGATCCTCACACTACATGCTTGGATCCTATACCAAGCTCCTCACACAAGTCTGAGCTAGTCTCTTTGAAAGTGTCAAATAACTCTCATTCACCTGTCATATGGAAAGATTCTCCACTATCTACCAACCAAGTCCCCCTACTAGATACTATACCTAAAAGGGAAAATACCAACAAGGCATCCCTCTAGAACCTGTTTGCAAGCTTATGAACCTATGTTTATGATGAATACTACCTTCCCCTTCCCTTCCGGTGTGGACACTATGAAGCATAGTTGATGCAGGAGCATCATCAGCAAAAAGTGAGCACAAGGCAGTGCCAATGCATTTTGGCACATGTTTAAAAGTTTTTAAATTGTTTTGAAGAAAGATGCGCCAAAAATTAAAGACGATAGTTAAGAAAGGGCATACTTGTGATTGTAATCAGACCTTGAGAGTCCTACTTTCGTCTGAAGGATTAAGAGGCATTTATGTTAATAAATGTAGGTAGGTAGCTTTAAAGTTCTATATTTGATAGTTTAGAGTGAGGAGGGAAATAGGATATAGACACCCTCATTGTATAGTTGTAACATTATTATGAGAAGAGCATAGAACATAGAGAAGAAGAAGCAGAGAGATGTGTAGAAGAACCCATGTACAAAAGTTCTGAAATTAATATATGAACCTTTGATTTAGACTCATGGTGTTCAAATACTTTCTGTGTATGCATGATTGAATGTTATGCTCATGATTGTTTTTATCTTTCTGTTATACATTTTCTTTTATGCCATGTATGTATGATTTTTTGTTAAGCATTCGAAGTCTAAGAGAGTAAGGAATGAGTTTCAATTTTTTCTCTGTCTGAGAAAGAGTTTTCCTACAAGGAGTGTAGCGAAATCATCCACAAGGAGTGTGTTGATGGGTTCAGAGTTTCAATCTCTAAAATCTTAGGAGGGATAACATTGTTCTCATTCTCGCAGAAGTGCAAGTTGAGTGCAGGAGCCGTGCAAAGTGTGCGCAGGTCGAGTAGAGTCTCAGGGGTTGCAACCTAAGGGAATTGTTGAAAGATTGTTATCGCATGGAAGTGCGCAGAGTCGAGGAATTCAATACTTGGAAGTATTGAAGGGTTTCCACAAGGAGTGCGTGCAGGAGTCTTCTTGAAGACTTGAGTTGTGGAGAAAGGTCAGGAGGGATAGAGTCTTCGAAGTTGTCAAAGAGAAGCTCAAGAGGGCTAGTGCCTTGAAGTGTTGGAAGAAAGCGCAGTGGTGTTGTTTGCAGGTGGACAAGTTTCGTGAAATAATATCTGTTCCATTTCGCAGGAGTCCTCAAGGAGGAATTGGACGGTCAGAATTCTCCGTGGAGAATTCGCATAGTCCCGAGGGCCATTAGATATTGTAGAGGAGCAGGGGAGTTACGACAAGCATTCTTCAAGTGCAAGCTCGGGAGAAATCAGACCGTGGGATCCAAGTCGACAAGGACCGTTGGATCACTCACGTAATCTCATTTCATGGATTCATGAGTTGAAGGGTCAAAACCCTTGCATCAAGATTCACAAGGTTGCGAAGTGCGAAGTCCCGAAGGGGAAAAAAGATTTATGTGGGGCCAGCTATCGGTGAAGTGAGTCAAAATTTGACATTTCGGCATTTCGGAGGATAGGAGGTTGAGACTTTTGTCCTGAGATCCCCGAAATCGCGAGATGCGATATAAGTATGGGGAAAGGGTGCCGTCAACCGTTTCGGAAAATCGGTATTTTGGGGTTCAGCAGTTGGAGAGTCAAGAGACTTGGAAGGAGAAGTCACGAAGTCGTGAGTTGCGACAGAGAGCAGCGAGGAGTTCAGGATCTTGGCACTTCGGGTGTCGGGATACAAAGGAGGCATCACTTGGGGTGCGAAGTTGAGCACGAGGGACACATGAAAGAACCACGTTGTGGGCCCATGTGATAGATAGGTAGACACGTGTCATATAGTGGAAGGAGTCAACACTCCGTTGACTTCCCGCATCTCAGGAATTCATGAGATAAGAGCACGTGAGCTCAACACTATAAATCATGAAGTGGTGAGTAGTGAGGGGTGCTAGTGATAAGCCTAGATAGTGGTCACACATGAAGGGCTCTGACATAAGGGAGCCATACCTATATCGACATTTCGGGTATTGTGAATTTGGGAAGAAAGAGTCAGGAGTTTCGACTCGTGAACTCGCGAGATTGCGAGTTACAACAAGTGCCTTTGAAATCAAGCCTTAGTCATAGCACTGTGGTTTCTTGGGGAGGAAGGAGCTCATGCCTAGTGTTTTTCACACAAGGGAGCTTCCAAAGGACCTATGGATCGATTGGAAGGAGATTCTAGCAGGGAATCGAAAGAGCCAATCTGGCTCAAAGGAAACAAAGAACGATCCTCTGAGCAGACTTTGGCCTGAGGGTCGGGGAGGTCTATGTCAGTTTTTGGTATCAGAGCCTAACTCTGTTTGTATAATTTAGATAGGGAAAGCGAGAAAGAAATCTCAGCCATGCCACTGAGAAGAAGAGATAGACAAACACTCGATCTTCCAGAGGAAAGGGAGATGTCAAGAGAAAGGGGTAGGCAAGTGCAAAATCTAGCCATGGAAAAAGAGATGCATGACACACACACCAGACTCGTGGACGTGGAAATAAAACAAAGGTGCACAACTGGTGTTGGAGATGTCAGTGAATCTGAAAGTGAAGATGAAGCTGGACATGAAGGAGAAGAAGTTATAGTAGAAGATGAAACAAATGAACACATGATTATGGTTGTTGCAAGAATGAGTGCTAGGGAAAAAATGGATATTCTAGTATATGAAGGAAACCTGGATGCTGAAGAGCTTCTAGACTAGATTAGAGCTCTAGACACATATTTTGACTATGAATATGTTGAGGAAGACAAAAAGGTCAAACATGTTATCACAAGACTTAAAGGACATGTAACATTGTGGTGGGATGAGCTACAAGCTGACAAACGCTGCAAAGGAAAGTAGAAAATCAAGAGTTGGGATAGAATGATCGTGAAGATGAAGGAAAAATTCATACCCAGGGATTACCAAATTACTTTGTTTCAGAAGATGCAGAATTTGAGACAGAAGTTGATGTCAGTAAAGGAGTACACTGAAGAGTTCTACAGGCTGAACATCAGAGCAGGTCATTGGGAAAGCAATGAAGAAAAATTTGCTAGGTATATGAATGGTTTGAGATACTAAAATCAGGATGAGATGAGCATGATGACCATCCGAACGGTGGAAGATGCTTATCAGATGGCTCTAAAGGCTGAAGATAAGCTGAGCCGAAAGTAGGGTCAAAGAGACCGAGGGAGAAGTCAAGCCAGAGGAAAAGTAGTTTCCCAGGATAGGAACCAAAAACCAAAAGAAGACTGGAAGAAACCTCAGACTCAGACTGAGAGAGGTGGAAGTTTGCAGAGGGGACAATATGCTGATAACAACACTTTTCCTCGTGCTAGAGGTAGAGGAAGAGGAAGAGGTGGAGTGGTGAAATGCTTCACATGTGGAAAGGTTGGACACAAGTCTTATGAATGTCCAGATAAGAAGAAAGAAGGAGGTGGGACTCACATTGCCGAAGCACAAATATGGAATGTTGAGGCAGAGGATGATGAAGGTGGAAGCTCATTGATGATGCAAAAAGTTCTCTTGAAACTAGAAAAGGAGGCAGAGAATCCAGTCCAGAGGAATAGACTTTTTCGGACTCCTTGCAAGACCAAAGACAAGGTATGCAAAGTCATCATGGATAGTGGTAGTACCAATAATATTGTTTCTACAAAGATGGTAGAAAAGATAGAGCTGGAGACGATTGAACATCCAATCCCATATAGAGTTTCATGGTTACAAAAAGGACATCAGGTAAATGTCACTAAACAATGTTTAGTTAAGTTTAAATAGGAGGGTATAAAGATGAAATACTCTGTGATGTTATTCCCATGGATGTTTATCATCTATTGCTGGGTAGACCGTGGCAATATGACAGAAATGTGATTCATGATTGGAGGAAGAACACATACACCCTAGAGAAAAATGGGAGAACTCACATGTTGCTTCCAATCAAAGATAAAGAGGTGGAACCTGAAGTAAGAAACGCTTTACTTCTCATGAGTGGGAAGGAACTTCTTACAGAGGTTAAGAAGAAGGAGGAACCACAATTCATTGTGGTTAGGAAGCCTAAAATTGTTTTAACCAGTACAAGGGTATATGATTTATTGGAAGAGGTTCAGAAACTGTTGGAAGAGTTTGCTGACATAGTAGTGGACGAACTACCTCGTTCATTGCCACCGATCAGAAGTGTAAGCCATCACATTGATCTCATACTTGGAGCTAGTTTTCCAAATAAAGAAGCATACAGATTATGCCACAGGAGAATGAAGAGGTCAAGAGACAGGTCCAGGACTTAATGGACAAGGGGCTGGTTAGAGAAAGATTGAGTCCGTGTGTTGTTCCGACAGTGCTCAATCTGAAGAAAGACAGAGGCTGGAGGATGTGTACTGACTCGAGGGAAATCAACAAGATAACCATTAGGTACAAATTTCCATTGCCAAGGATGGATGATCTGATGGATTGTTTGAGTGGGGCCAAATTTGTTTCAAGGATTGATTTGAAAAGTGGATATCATTAGATTCGTATGAGAGAAGGTGATGAATGGAAGACAACAATCAAGACCAATGAAGGGTTGTATGAATGGCTTGTTATGTCATTTGGCTTAACAAATGCACCAATTACTTTCATGAGGTTGATGAATGAAGTCTTGAAGGATTTCATCGAAAAATTTGTCATTGTGTATCTTGATGACATGCTAATTTTCAGTAAAATGAAGGCAGAGCATATGAAACATTTGGCTACAGTGATGAAGAGGCTAAAGCAAGAGAAGTTGTTGATAAACATGAAAAAATCCTCATTCATGAAGATAGAGCTCATTTATTTGGGGTTTGTTATTTCTACAGATAAGTTGAGGATGGATCCAGATAAAGTGGAGGTGATTAAGAATTGGCCATCACTGAAAAGTATCTTTGAAGTTTGAAGTTTTCATGGATTGGCTAGTTTCTACAGGAAATTCATCCAGAATTTCAGTGGAATTAGTGCACCAATGATGGACACAGTGAAGAAGAGACAAAAGTCTTTTCACTGGACAAAAGAGGCTGAGAAAAGTTTTAATTTGCTAAAAAGGAAAATCATGTAACAACCAATTTTGGTGTTGCCGGATTTTAAAAGGACATTTCAAGTAAAATGTGATGCAAGTGGATTTGCAATAGGGGTAGTCTTGAGCCAAGAAGACAGGCCGATAGCATACTTCAGTGAGAAGCTGAATGAAGAAAAAATGAAATACTTCACGTATGACAAGGAGTTCTATGCTATTATTCAGGCATTGAAGAAATGGAGACATTACTTAATCCCTAAGGAGTTTGTCTTATACAGTGACAATCGTGCTATGCAATTTGTGACTCAATAGGAGAAGTTGAATCAAAGACATGTTAAATGGGTTGAATACATGCAAAACTTTACTTTTGTAACTAAGCATATCTCTGGAACTACTAACAAAGTTGTTGATGCTTTGAGCAGGAAATGTTTGCTATTGCAAGAGTTTAGAGTCAAAATGTTGGGTTTTGATGATCTCAGGAACATGTGCAGAGATGATCCAGATTTTAAGGAGGCGTATGAAGTAGCTGAGAATCCAATTCTTAGGAACAAAAGTCAATGGACATAATACATGATCTAGGAAGGGTTACTGTTTAATGGTAATCAACTTTGTATTCCAAAATGCTCCATGAGGGAGAATTTGTTGAAGGAAAAACATAGTGGAGGATTGGTCGGGCATTTCGGTAATGAAAAGATGTTCTCAAAGTTAAATGAGTCATATTTTTGGCCAGGAATGAGAGCAGACATCAAAATATTTGTGGACAGATATAGAATTTGTCAGCATTCAAAAGGAAAGAGGCAGAATGCAGGCTTATATCAACCATTGCCCATACCTGAGAGGCCGTGGGATGCAGTAAGCATGGAATTCATATTGGGGTTTTCGAGAACAAAAAGAGCGTTTGATTCAATCTTTGTGGTAGTGGATAGATTTTCTAAGATGGCACACTTCATACCGTGTCAAAAAACCAGTGATGCAACTCACATTGCGAATCTTTTTTTCAAAGAAGTCATTCGACTTCACGGCTTACCAAGGAGCATAGTTTTGGATCGAGACACCAAGTTCGTGGGACATTTCTGGAGAACCTTATGGAAAAAGCTGGGAACAAACTTGTCGTTCATTTCATCTTATCATCCTCAGATGGATGGATGGATAGAAGTTGTGAACAGAAGTTTGGGAGACTTGCTAAGGAGCTTGGTGATAGAACACCACAGTCAGTGGGACAATATTCTTCCACAGGTGGAATTTGTATATAATGACTCACTAAACAGAAGCACAGGGCAGAGTCCATTCCAAATTGTTTATGGGATGTAGGCAAGAGGAATTTCTGAACTGAGGGATTCAGAAAGGGATGAGATAAGAAGTGCTAGTGCAAAAGATTTTTCCGAAGCAATGAAGGAACTTCATAGCCAGGTGAAGGAGCAGTTGCAAAACTTGAGCCAGGAGTATAAGCACAGAGCATATCAACACAGGCGACAAATTCAGTTCGAAGTTGGCGATTTGATTATTTCACACTTGAGAAAGTAAAGGTTCCTAAGAGGAACATACAATAAACTGAAAATGAAGAAAATTGGACCATGTAAGGTCTTGAAGAAATTTGGGGCAAATGCTTATGAGATTGAATTATCCGATAGGATCGAAATTTCTCCGATATTCAACATCTCAGATTTGTACCCATACAAAGCTGGAGCAGACATTGATCAACCAGAGGTTCAATGGACAAAACAGATGCCAGTTGCAGAGAAACCACAGATGGAAAGCATACTGGACAAAAGAATTAGTAAGAGGACCAGGAGAAAGGAATACTTTGAATACTTGGTCAAGTGGAAGGGACATCTAGTTGAAGATGCCAGCTGGGAAAATGAAGCCAAAATCCAGAAGCATGGATAGATTGTGCAAGAGCTCATGGACAAGAGTCCATGAAAATTTTCAAGTGAGGGAGTATGATGCAAGAACATCGTCAACAACAAGCGAGCGCGAGGCAACGCCAATGCATTTTGGCACATGTTTAAAAGTGTTTAAATTGTTTTGAAGAAGGGTGTGCCAAAACTTAAAGATGATAGTTAAGAAAGGGCGTACTTGTGATTGTAATCAGACCTTGAGCGTCCTGCTCTTGTCTGAAGGATTAAGAGACATTTATGTTAATAAATGTAGGTAGGTAGCTTTAAAGTTCTAGATTTGATAGTTTAGAGTGAGGAGGGAAACATGATATAAACACCCTCATTGTATAGTTGTAACATTATTATGAGAAGAGCATAGAGCATAGAGAAGAAGAAGTAGAGAGTTGTGTAGAAGAACCCATGTATAGAAGTTCTAAAATTAATATATGAAGCTTTGATTCAGACTCATGGTGTTCAAATACTTTCTGTGTATGCATGATTGAATGTTATGCTCATGATTGTTTTCTCTTTCTGTTATACATTTTATTTTATCCCATGTATGTATGATTTCGTGTTAAGCATTAGAAGTCTAAGAGAGTAAGGAATGAGTTTCAATTCTTTCTTTGTCTGAGAAAGAGTTTTCCTGCAAGGAGTGCAACAAAATCGTCCGCAAGGAGTGTGTTGACGGGTTCAGAGTTTCAATATCTGAAAGCTCAGGAGGGATAACATTGTTCTCATTCTCGCAGAAGTGCAAGTTGAGTGCAGGAGCCGTGAAAAGTGTGCGCAGGCCAAGTAGAGTCTCAGGGGTTGCAACCTGAGGGAATTGTTGAAAGACTGTTGTCGCATGGAAGTGCGCAGAGTTGAGGAATTCAATACTTGGAAGTATTGAAGGGTTTCCACAAGGAGTGCGTGCAGGAGTCTTCTTGAAGACTTGACTTGTGGAGAAATCTCAGGAGGGATAGAGTCTTCGAAGTTGTCGAAGAGAAGCTCAAGAGGGATAGTGCCTTGAAGTGTTGGAATAAGGCGCAGCGATGTTGTTTGTAGGTGGACAAGTTTCGTGAAAGAATATCTGCTCCATTTCATAGGAGTCCTCAAGGAGTAATTGGACGGTCAGAATTCTCCATGGATAATTTGCATAGTCCCGATGGCCATCAGATCTTCTAGAGGAGTAGGGGTGTTACGACAAGCATTCTTCAAGTGCAAGATAGGGAGAAATCGGACCGTGGGATCCAAGTCGACAAGGATCATTGGATCACTCACGTAATCTCATTTTGTGGATTTGCGAGTTGAAGGGTCAAAACCCTTGCATCAAGATTTGCGAGGTCGTGAAGTGTGAAGTCCCGAAGGGGCGAAAAGATTTGTGTGGGGCTAGCTATTCGTGAAGTGAGTCGAAATTCAACATTTTGGCGTTTCGAAGGATAGGAGGTTGAGACTTCTGTCCTGAGATCCCCGAAATCGCAAGACGTGATATAAGTATGGGGAAAGGGCGTCGTCAACCATTTCAGAAAATCAGTATTTCGGGGTTCAACAGTTGGAGAGTCGAGAGACTCGGAAGGAGAAGTTCTGAAGTCACAAGTTGCGACAGAGAGTAGCGAGGAGTTCGGGATCTCAGCACTTCGGGTCTCGGGATACAAAGGATGCATCGCTTGGGGTGTGAAGTCGCGATGTGCGAAGTTGAGCATGAGGGACACATGGAAAAACCACGTTGTGGGCCTGTGTGATAGATAGGAAAACACACATCATATATTGGAAGGAGTCAATGCTTCGTTGACTTCCCATGTCTTGGGAATTCGTGAGATAAGAGCACATGAGCTCGATGCTATAACTCACAAAGTGGTGAGTAGTGAGGGGTGCTAGTGATAAGCCTAGTCGGTGGTCACGCGTGAAGGGAGCTGACATAAGGGAGCCATACCTATATCGACATTTTAGGTATCGTGAATTTGGGAAGAAAGAGTTGGGAGTTTCGACTCACGAACTCGCGAGATTGTGAGTTGTGACAAGTGCCTTTGAAATCGGGCCTTGGTCATAGCACTGTGGTTTCTTGGGGAGGAAGGAGCTCGCACCTAGTGCTGTTTTCACAGGGGAGCTTCCGAAGAACCTATGGATCGATTGGAAGGATATTTCAGTAGGGAATCTAAAGAGCCAATCAGGCTCGAAGGAAACAAAGAACTATCCTGTGAGCGGACTTCGTCCCGAGGGTCGGAGAGGTCTGCATCAATAGTGGCCATAGTCATGACACTCAAAACATATTATCTTACTAAGATCCTTCTTCCATCTTGGATTTGGATATGATTCTCTGTCAGGAGAATCCCTTCTCCTTGGTGAAACTCTTATTCATGTAGAAACTCTTCTACCCTTGCTAGTGTGGGATGCAAGGTCTTGGTTCTCATTATTTCTACTCTTCACTATACCATCCATATCATCCCTAGACAACACTAGATAGCCCTATCATTGAAGCTCATAGCACACTCCTAGCACCCATATCACATTTTCCACTCACAATAGTTGATTAATTGGGTTGGTTTTCATTGATGTCAACCCTTGAAGAAAGTTCGGTAGAGAATTTCGGTAACAAAAGAGTTTGGGTAATGGACCCAAGTTTGTTTGATGGATAATGGTATTAGTTTTGATATATTTGCAAGTAAGACTATTCTAGATGGATAGTACATGTCATTCCATTTCCGTTGGTATGTGGAACATCACATAACTCCTCATGGTTAGAAATTTATTTCCATGTGAAGTTGGAGAACCCTCATGAGTCATCTAGAAGCCCCAAAAGGTCAAACTAGTCAAAGTGGTTAGAAGTGGGTTA
>CBVK0101020434.1:0-10129 GCA_900067695.1 Picea abies
AAGGAGATCCACGTTGAACATTGGGTGGAGGAAAAGGAAAGGAGGAATGTTGAGCTCAAAAGAATTATCCCCCACGACCTTGGTGATAGTGTAGATCCCATAATGGAGTGGGTGAAGCTTCCGATGGGGTCCTGTAAGGAATTATTTCTGCAAGTGCAACCAAAATTTATCGCCCACCTAAAACTTATGTGACACCCGATGTTGATCATGGCGTTGTTGGTACTTGTCATTGGAATTATTTAGAATATCCTGAACCTGTTGGAAAATGTGTTGGATCCGCTCAATGAATCCAATGGATTTTTCAGCTTCAGTTGGAGTAGGATATGATTCGGTCGAAGTGCCCGCAAGGGGAAGTGAAACATCGATGGGACCCAATGTTTGGAATCCCAACCCCACCTGAAAGGGGTTGTGGTCGGTTGAGCTATGTAGGGCTTGGTTGTAACTATGTTGGAAATAGGGAAGGATCTCATCCCATGTGTAAGGGTTCTTTGAATTATACATGTGAAGGATATGTACAATCATTTGATTTACAACCTTGGTTTGGCCATCTGTCTGGTGGTGGAAGGCCATGGATTTGGTGAGCTTGGTGTCAAGCAATGACTAGAGACTCGACCAGAATGTGGTGAGAAATCGACTATCCCGATCTGAGAAAATGGTTTGTGGGATTCCAAAATGTACCCAGACTTGTTCAAAGAAGAGCTTGGCAGTGGCATCTACTATGATTCTCTTCTTCCAGGCAACCATAATCGCCATCTTAGAAAAGCGATCAACAACCACAAAAACATAGTCATTTCCTTGCTTGGTGGACGGGAGGCCTGACATGTAGTCCATTGAGATGGATTCCTATAGCCTATCAGGAGTAGGAAGAGGGGTGTACAAGCCCTGTTTCTTAGTGCTTGGTTTGGCAATAACGCATCCAGTGTAGGACTTGATATACTTGTTGACCTCCTGTCGAAGTTTCGGCCAGTAGAAATGTTTCTGTAGCATCGCCACTATCTTTTCGACGTCGAAGTGTCCTACCACCTGACTGTAGTGCGCTTCCCAGATCATCTTCACTTGCTCGCTTGATGGAACACAGATATGTCCCAAATGACACAACAACCCATCCTGAAGATGGAAATTATCGACAACTGCGTTTGCACCCAACATTTGGTAGGTGGTGGCGAAGTCTGGGTCTATCTCATAGAGTTGGGGCCATATAGAGATCTCATGGCCATAAGAGTCTAGCACCGTGGTGAGTGCTGCGACTGGCGGTCTGCTGAGGAAATCAACGACGCGATTGGTGCTTCTTGTTTTATACTTGATGTTGAGGTGGAATTGTTGCAAGTATGTGGACCACTTTTGATGGCGGTCATTCTGCAATTTTTTGTATGTATGCATGAACTGCAGTGGCTTATGATTAGGGTGGATGACTGTCTCCTTCCCAAGAATGTAATGTCTCCACTAGCGGTAGGCTTTCACAATGGAGTACATTTCTTTGTCGTAATTAGGGTACTTACAGACAACATCTGATAGTGTCTCACTATGATAGGCCACGGGGTGGCCATGCTAAGTGAGAATGGCGCCCACAACATAGTTTGAAGAATCTATCTCGATCTCAAAGGGTTGTTGCAGGTCTGATAGTGAAAGTACTGGGGATAAGCACAAGTGTTGCTTCAAATCATAAAATGCTTGTTGTTGGGACCACCCCCACGCAAATTTCACTTTACCACCACCTACATTTATTTGTCTAAGGGCCCATGCAATATGGGATAATCCCAACACAAACCTAGAGTAGAAATTGGCAAGGCCCAAGAAGCTCCAAATCTCAGTGACTGTTGTTGGGGCTAGCCAGTCACAAATGACTTGGATCTTGGCTAGGTCCACATGTATGCCATGCTAATCAATGATGTAGCCTAGGTAATGAACCATGTCCATGCCAAAGGATCATTTTTCCAAGTTGGCATATAGCTTGTGTTGTCGCAAGGTGTGCATAACCTGCTGAATATACTACAAGTGTTCGACCCAAGTATTTTTGTAAATGAGAATTTCATCTAGATACACCACTACAAAATTATTGGTGAATGGTCGCAGGATATCGTCCATCATCCTCATGAAAGTGGCTAGAGCATTTGTCAAACCAAAGGGCATGACCAACCATTCAAAAAGGACTTCCTTTTACTTGAAGGCAATCTTCCATACATCTGTCTATTCTATCAGGACCTGGTGGTAGCCAAACTTCATATCAATATTACTGAATTATTTGGCCCCCATGAGTTGATCAAGGAGATCGTCAATTCGGGGAATCGAGTACTGATTTCTAACTATGATTTTATTCAGAGCCCAGTAATCAATGCAGAGTCACCAGGTTCCATGTTTCTTCTGTACTAGCATGATTAGGCTCCCGCAAGGTGATTATATGGGATGGAAGTTTCCCTTATGGAGAAATTCTTGGATACATCTCTTGATCTTCTCATTCTCTAACAGAGAGTGGCGATAGACTGGCCCATTTGGCAGCGGTGTGTCGGGGGTCAGATCGATGTGGTGCTTGACCTGGAAGCCTAAAGGTACCCCTGTAGGTGAGGAGAAGATATTTGAGTATTCTTCCATGACCTTATCTACTTTCTTTTGCTATGTGGAGAGGTCGACTGCAAAGACCCTAGATGTGGCTATGATCTTTCGCTTATTCTGAGAGAGAATCATGAAGAACACAAAATTCCCCGTCTAAGAGATGAACTTCCTGCATTTCTTAACAGAGATTGAGGAAATAACACTAGGTGGGACTGCCTCAGATATCTTGTACAATTTCATGTTCAAAGTAATAATAACACTATGAGGTCTAGACTCATATACATCATGACATTTCCATAAATAAGGTTGGCCCAAAAGAACATCACAAACTTTGAGAGGAGGAACATCACACAATACCTAGTCTTTGAAGGGCTTGATGTTGTATGGCAGTCAACACTATTGGCTGACGCAGAGATCACTTCCTTGGTAGAGCCATCCAATGGTGTAGGGTTGTGGGTGCAGCATTGTTAGTGGGTCCAGCCGCTTGATGACCTCTGTTGAGATGAGGTTCTTCCGGCTACCACTATCAATGGTGAAGTGCAGCGGGATGCCTTTTACCCACATCTATGAATGGGAGAGGCACTCTCCTTCTTTTGTCTCATCTCGTTAACTAGGCTGGAGATTGGTGGTAGCAACTATGACACTGGGTTCTGTGTCAATGATCCATCTTCCCCTTTCCTGGATTTTTCTATGAGGGTTCCTAGGCCCAAATTTCCGCGTCTTTTGTTTGAACTTCTACTCAATTTTAATGGCATATCGGTAGACCGCGCCTAAGGATGAGATGTCGAGAAATTCCATTTTGGTTTGGATGTATCTATGTAGAGCACCGTGATACTTGAGCACCAGATGTCACTCCTAATATTTGATGCCCATCTTGGTGTGCAAGGTATGGAAGATATTTGTGAAATATGGCACTACTTGGTCTCTTTCTTGCCGCAGTGTGGTCCATTTGGTATACGGGTCGTCATAACTTCTGACAGGGTAGTATTGTTCCTTAATATCATCCCTGAAGGATTCCTAGGTGGTCGTGACTGTAAATAATGAGGGTTCCTCTGTTTCCTTTTGCTCACAGAAATTTTCCCATAAATATTTGACATGGGGAATGACTTTGAGGAGCACAAAAGTAATATTTTCTTTATTCGAAAAGTTATGGACAGAAAAATACCCTTCTAGTAGATTCAACCACTTGTCTACAACATCTGTGTCTATGTGACCTTCAAATATAGGAATATTTAATTGTATTTGTACCTTGAAGGGTGCGGGGCTTCCATTCAAAGAAGATGTGTCTCATGTTGGTAGACATCGAAGGATTTGCGTGAAACTATCCATCATCTTGTTCCTCTGTTGCGTGAGGGCTTCCTTAATCAACAGTTTGAAAGGATCTCCTATCTTGTTATCTTTCTTTTCTCCTTCCATGAGAGGTATCTTGGGAATGTGACCTATTTGTACTCTAACCTCGTTGGGGACACACATTAAGACGACAAGCTCGAGACCCAACTCTTTGTACTTTGACCTCGTTGGGGACATGCATTAAGATCACAAGGAGAAGATCGCTCTGATACCACTGATATGGATTTTATGAACAGAACAAAATGAATACAGATTATTAACAAGTACTGAACACAAAATAACAAAGATACAGTAAAATTGATTTTCTATTCAATAACGAAATAAGCTGAAGACTGTAAAATGCAGCGGAAACAAGCTTGTTGGAATGGTGGCGACTTATCTCTGAGAAGAAATGTGACGGCTGCACTCATTCAAAAGAACATAATTATGATGAGGCTCTGAAGTTCTTTTTGAAATAAGTAGAAATGTCAAAAATCCTAGACATCCAAAAACCTAACCCTAGGAGATGAAGCCCCAAACGTCATGGGGGCCTCGTTTGGGTAAGTTAGTACATCAACTTCCCAGGGTCGTAACTTTTGCATACGATCTCCGTTTTAGGCGTATGATATCCCGTTAGAAAGGTATCATCGATGAGATTCATTTTAGGTGCAATATCGAAGCAAATTACATATTTTGAACCTGTTTTTCCAAAAAACATCGTTTAGGGCCTCAAAACGGCCCCGGAAGTGAAAACTGCTAAAAATAGTAAATTAGCAAAATTGCCAGAAAAATGTTTTCAGATAGCTGCAAAAGGTGGGTGGCCACCGATCTCCATCATGATAAATTTTATTCAGTTCCTTTCTTAAGGAAACAATTTCATATTCTAGCTCTTCACAATTTTCTTCATTTTTCTTCAGCTAGATTCTCACCACTTCCTCTATCCTTCTTGCCTCTTCTAACTGAAATTTTAGGCTTATGATAATATTTATTAATTCTTCAAGTCTTTGTGACATTTGTTCTTTTGAATCACTATTCTCTTCTTCATATTATTGTAGCTACTCTTTTTGTTTCAAATTATTTTTCCTCAACTTATTTATTTCTTTTAAGGCACACATGAATTCTTCTTCAAGATCCACTTCTCCATCTATTTGAACATTTTCCTCTTCTTCTAAATCCATCATTTATTTTTCTTCATCAATCTTTTTTTTTATTTCCATAAAGAAAGTTTATTCTCTATCACTACCATAATTTCATTCAATTCTTTCTTTAGACGAGTCACTGGCACCTTTTGAGTAGATGTTCTTCTTCTACTTAGAAGAGTTCTCCTTCTTTTCATGTTTGTCATGTTTGTGGCTATTTTTGTGTTGATGATTTTTTCTCTTTATGTTATTGTTATCTTCATTATCACTACTTTCATTTTTCACATATGGACACTTAGCAAGAAAATGTCTTACTATTCCACAGTTAAAGCATTTAAAGGGAAACTTACCTTTGTATTTTTCGGAAATATTTTTGAGTTGTCTCAAAAAGATTTCTTCCTTTGCATACGATTCACAGATGGAACAATCATTTGATTTATGTTCTTTGTTCTTCATCTTCTTTGAGGATTTGAAATTTTCTTCTTTATTTGATGTTTTTTCCTTAAATCATTTCATATGTAGTGAGAATCCCATGCAATTCATCCATTGTTAATTTTTCCAGATCCTTTATTTCTTCAATGGAAAAAATTTTGACATCAAATATTAAGGGGAGTGACTTCAACACCTTTTGCACAATCATTAGTTTTGCAACTATTTCACCAGGTCCTCTGATGGTGTTGGAAATTTCATCCATATGGAGGAGATAAGTTGCAACATTTTCTTCGTCTTTCATATTCAGACTCTCAAATTGTCTTCTATGAGTTTGGAGCTTAGCCTTCTTGACCTTGTGATCACCTTCATGTATTTTTTGAAGTTTCTCCCAAATTTCTTTCCCTGATTTTCAATTCATTACATTGAAAAACTCTTATTTTGACAATCTGCACAATATGGTGTTCATGGATTTTGCATCATTTTCACTATACTTTTTCTTGACCGTATCTATTGGTGGAGTTGTTAGGGATATACAACTAGTCACGACCGATTTCCAAATATCAAAACCAAGGGCCATTAGATATGTTATCATCCTTATACTCCAAAAAGCATAGTTTGTTCGATCAAATAACAAAGCTCTGTTTGCAAAGAAACCTTCTTGACCTACCATGCATGCTCCAAAGATCTACCTTCTTGTTTATGAAGGAAAAAGTTTTGATACCAATTGTTGAGAACACAATTATACTAAGAGGGGGGGTGTTGTGAATCAATATAAGGATTTATTTTTCCTTTTAACATTCATAAACCATAATGAAGCAATCACATAAATGTAATAACTAGAAGACACAATATTTAACGTGGAAACCCTTTCGGGAGAAAACCATAAAAAAATCTCTTTTTAAATTTTTAGGAACCAACCTACGGTTACAAATGTTTATAAACACTGACCTACTGGAGAGACCAATCCATACTTCTATTTGTAGGAACCAACCTACTGGAGACGTTGATCCCCTATGTTTTTTTTAGGCACCGACCAAGTAGAGACATCAATCCCCATAACTGTTTTTTTTGTAGGCATCAACATACTTACAAGTTTACAGCTTCTTCATATCCATTTCCTTCACTGGTTTGCTTGATGTTTATGTCTTTACCAAATATTCTCGATGCTAGTTACTTCTTCTTTCACAAATATTCTCTATGCTTCTTGCTTGTGCTTTATCGTTGCCTTCAACATATATTCTTGATTCTTCTTCTACTTTTTCCCTAAATTTTCCTTTGCAAATTTTTCTTTCTAGAATGCCATATCTATTTTCTAGAAAACAGTATCTGATCTTCACTAATATTTAATCTCCTCTACTTCAATGATATTCAATAGTCACTCCTGAAATAATATGCATAAGAATATTACATTTTCACCCACACAAACATTATTTTTACAATCCTATTCTCCTTTTATAATTTACCATTAGTTCTACATGAAAAGTCATGTTCATTTGAAAAGACACAACTTTTATTAAATAATTAATTAATTTCCCCTATTTTATTTTTTAATTTATTTTCAACATACCATGGGTAAAATACCACCATGGGTTTTAAAACCATGTGAAAATACCATGTGAACTTTTATTCCACTTTCAATTTTACCTTTTTCAATCCACTTTCATATTTAATCCACTTTTACTCCACTTTATTTCTAATCCACTTACACATAAATTCATTTATAATCCACTTCCACTTTTACATTTATTAAAGTCACATTTCCTTTGAATATTTATATGTGAATACTTACTTAACTTTGACATCAATGACAATAATTTATTCAAGATTTTGAAGACACCTCCATATAAAGAATGAATCTATTTTAAGGCTAGATTCAAATTTAAAATGTCATCAGGTGTAAATTCAAATACAAAAGATTCAGAATGAAGTATTATTGGAACAAGACAACTATCAAGAAACATAAATAAATCATCTAGGGTTATAACCAGATTTGTAGATAAGGTTGTGGTTGAGCAAGAAAGCATTGGTCAAATAAGGAGCCCGAGGAGAAAAAATCAAATAAAAAAGGTGAAAAAATGAGAAAGGTTCAATAAAGGATGAAGAAGGGATGTAATATATTCAAGAGGATATTTATGGATAGATTTATTCTCTTTTAGGATAATGAAAAAATAATAATACAAATGAGCCAATCATGATAGTAACATATTCTCCTACATCCAAGGCATCAAATTCGATTAATAAAATTTAACCTTTTATGATAAAAGACCAATCAAATATAAAATCACCTATTACTGAAGCATTATTCAGTTATAAAATCTAATCAAATTCACAAGAAGTTAGTGGTCCGATATTCATAGCCTCCACATATTTTGATAATAATAAGTTCAAATTGTTAGTAATATAGCCAAATATAGGCAAAGGATCAAATATGTCGAAATTCAAAACCACTTCATTACAAGTTGATCTAAGTCAAATTAATGATATTGATATGGTTGAATGACATAAACAAACATGATACATTGTAGTCAAAAGGATGATCCATTCAACTTCTAATGTGAGAAAGCTATAAACTATGGTTACTAAGTTTTATCAACAATTAGGAAATGAGAAAACTTTGAATAAATTCAAATACACAAAGGTTAGAGAGCTATAGAATCAAGTATCATAAATCAATTGTGGTAAATAGACAACCAATAAATTCAAAATCATTATGGAAGAAAAAGATGATGAAAACAAAACCTTGAAAGCTAAGATGAAGATCCCTCAACATGAGTTGAGTGATTCAAAGAAAATATTGATTGCATATCAACAAAGAGACATTTTATTATCAAAAAATATTTTTCTCAAAGAGAGATTTGCTAAAGTGACAATGAAAATTGAGGAGCTTGGAAAGGAGAAAGAAAACATTCAAGAAAAATATTAAGAGGAAATAAAAAAAAATCAACAAAATTTGGTTGATTAGGTTTGTCTACCTTTCTCAACATTGTCCATTGCATCACAGATTGTGTTAAACAATAATGTGAATATCGAAAAAGAGAACGACGATGAATCATCCCAATGCGTATCTCAAGTTGCAGAGTTAACAAAACAAGTACAACAAATGGATGTTCCGAGTAAGGAAAATGCAGTTAGTTTTGAGAATATTAATAAGGAAAGAGAATCCCATATAAAAAACATTTAGGAACAAATAAAGAAAAAATATGTAAGTATTAATTCCTTCAGGGAAGAAACGGAGACTCTTGAAAAGATGTTGAATGATACATTAGTTCAAGCTAGGATGGGGGGGTGAAGAAAGTGAAGAAATAAATTGAGATTGGGGAAATGAAACAGGATTAGGAGTTTACCGACTGAGGGGTTAGGGGTTTTACAGATGGGAAGGATATTTCATTGGATTATATATGTTTTTACAAACAAGATATTTAGTTGTATTTTGATTTGAATGAATTAAACGCAGCTCAACCCACTTACCTAGCACAATTGATCTTCAGTTTCCCTACTAGTTTAATGATTTACAGAGACACACCATCTGATTGAGGAAAAACAAACAAATTGGGATCATATCATTGAAAGAATGAAAAATTTTAGGATGTATGTTGAATTTTATTGGCATTGTGAAACAATCATAATTAGAAATGCTCATCTTGAAATGCATGTGTTTCAACAACACATGTGCATTCCTATAGCACACGTGTGTTCATTTAATTTCTATTTTTTTCGAGTTGGAGTGAAAACTCTAGCTTACATGTTTGTTGAGTTGGTTTCATCGAATATAGGTTCATGATGACAAACCTGGTGGCTTGGGTTGTAAATACATTAAAACTTCCATTTTCTTGAATACGTCTCGATATATTTATTTTTGAAATTATTTTTCTATAGACTACACAAATCCATTGTCAATGAAACTATTGATACATATAGAGTTGACTATGCAGATTCCTAATATATATATTTTTAATTAATATTTATACTATAATTTTAACATATTTTTTTCTTGACATATATCAGAATCTTAAAATACATACCTATTTTATTTCTACTATATATTTATTTCCCTTAAAATAAGTTATACAATGCACTAGTACAAAGTCAGATCTACAATCTAAAAGAAAGTAAAAAAATGTTGGTTAAATTTGAGACCCTTGTACCCAACACTAATTAAGGTCTTTGTTATTTCAAGGATATAATGACATATACGTCTATTCTCATGTTATTTCAAGGATATAATGACATATACATAATTTAGGTCTTTGTAATTGCCTATTCTCATGTCTTTATGTTTATAGACTATCTACCTATACTTATGCATAACAAGGATATGTGTATTCTAATAATGAAAAACATGATAAGTATAGAACCACAGATAAAATTTCAACTACAATATGGTGTTACCCTTTAGGACCTTGATTGTTTGCCTCTAATTTGGTTTGGGGATTTCCATGGTCGCCTTGATCCACATTTTTCTTAATCGTGATTAGGTTTGTCTGTCCCCCTCAATTTTTGTATTTAGTGGTTTTTCCTTATGGAGTTTTCTATTGATACTAAGAGGGGGGTGAATCAGTATCAGGTACAATTTAAAAACTTTTTCAACTTATATTTAAACCATTCAATTATATCCAATGAGCAATGAACAATAGTATAAGAGTTACACCAATACACCACAATACACCATGCACAATATA
>CBVK0101020435.1:0-10129 GCA_900067695.1 Picea abies
GACTTGGTCGTGAGGGGCCAGCCTTGCGACCAAGATATTGGTGTGCCCATGGCTTGGCCACAGGGATAGCCCCCCACGACCAAGTCACACTCAAACTACTAATTTAAAGAAATAAAATTTAAATAAACTTAGATTTAATTAATCTTACTTGCAGCTCTGACCACCCATTCTCCCACTCGCAGGACCATGCCAAACAGGACCGGTCACCAACAACACCACGCCAAACAAAACCGCCAACAACACCACGCCAACAACACCACGGTAAAAACACCATGCCAAACACGATCGCCAAACACTATCACTCACACTCAAACTATCACTCACACTCACCAAGCACTCAAAAAAACCATCATAGTCACGATGTGCGGTAAATATATAAACATCTATTCGGCCGAAAAGATATTTTGGCCGAAACAATAGTTCGGTTGAAATAGTATTTCGGCTGAAATATCTTTTCAGTCGAAATATCTTCCAGCCCAAAAGAGGTTATCAGATGAAAAAAATTTGTCCGGCTAAAATTGTACATGAAAATCGAGAGCATCGTCACCATACTATTCGATTTGACGTTCAAAGGTTCGGCTGAAAAAATAAATCTTTCGGCTAGAAAAAATATTAGTTCAGCCAAAAGCATGTCTTTCGGAATTTTGGAGATTTGATTTTCACAAAAGTGTTACCCACCTTCATAAATTTACCCAATAACAAGATACAAGAAATATAACACAAGAGAATGCCCAAATAACCTTAGATCTGACCTTTATTTAGTTAATAAGCTGACCTCCATACATGAAATCTACAGATTTGGAATAATATAGAAGAGATATAGAAGTTTGGGTAGAATATGCCGCAAAGATACAAAATAAATGAAGATGTGAGTCCTCCTAATCCTCCAGTAGGATCATTCAAGTTAAAACAAGATCAATTTTTTTCCCTTGAAGCCTTGGCACCTCCAGATCTAGATGAGATGCACCCCAATTGGCTGTAGCAACCTATGAAATTTTGCTTCCTCCAAGAAATCCCTCAAACCCCTGTAAAATTTTGTCAAACTGTAGATCTGTATATGTAGAACTCATATGAAGAAATCCCTTAGACAAAATAATAGATCTAGCCCACCAACTCACTGGATACCCAAGGAATAATGCACCCCTCTTCATAAATTCACCCAAGTTCCACAATAAATAATTTTGCAAAAAAAACCCTTCCAAAATAGATGGGAAAGGGTGATCTAAGGATGAAAAACCCTCCTGGACCGAGTTTGGCCTCATATGCCCCTTCAACTGATCAAATCAAACTCTTATTTCACCAAAAATGCACCCTACCTACAAAAAACCTCCATACCTGCGCTCTGTCTCTTCTTTCCACTGTAGAAATTGACTTGTAGCTGAATAGAATGGTTAGGGTGGAATCTTTAACCACCTTGACCAAGCTTGGATCATGAACAAAGGAATATTTCACCTCCTTGCTGATCTCTAGGGTTTGTTTACTCAAAACCCCCAAAACGTAAGATGCATAGCTCAAGAAGCAATAAGAGAAAATGACATGAATAATCAGTGAGGCACCCTCCTCTTTATTTGATACCTCCATCTTCTAATTTTCACTAGAGTTGCTTTATTTATTCCTAATGTCAATAATTTATTTTCTCCTCTAAGTCAATTAACCTTTTTTTTGCTTTTACCAAAGTCACTTTAATAATATAACATTTAGCTCCTTAGTGACCCTATTGCACCTTTTAGCCCCTTTTTTCCCATGAGACTATAGTTCAAAGGGGTGACTAGACTACTAAGTCTTCCAATGTTCTTGTCAAGAAGATGGGAACATTACAGTCTCCCCTACTGGAAATTGCTTGTCCACAAGAAATCCCGAATCTGTGTGTTGTAGCACCTGTTCAGTCTCCCAAGTGGCATCTTCTATAGGAAATTTTTTTCATTTGATTAAGTATTCCTTGATGTCCCTGTTCCTTATTTGTTTCTCCTTCATCTCAAAAATCTCCTCTAGAATCAAAATAAAGTGTCCTTATTCATCTACTAGAGGTAACTCTTCATTAGCTACAACATGTTGCCCCAATTCCCTTTTTAGGAATGATATATGGAAAACATTATGGATTATGCTTCCCTGTGGTAGCTCTAATTCACATGCAACTTCCCCAACCTTCCTTTTCACCCTGTAAGGTCCATAGAAGCAAGGTTTGAGCTTCTCAGTGCCATTTTTCTTAATGGATTCCCGTCTATATGGTTGTAGCCTCAAATAGACCAAATCCCCTACATCAAAAGTGTGCTCCACTTTGTGCCTATCTGCATATAACTTCTGCTAGTTTTGAGACCTATGAAAATTATCCTTGATTTCTTTGAGAATGTCTTGGCTTTCCTGTATCCACTCCTTAGCCATAGGATCTCTTCTATCTCCAAACAGAATCTCAACAAAAGCGAGGGGGATCATAACTGTATAAATATTTGAAAGGAGACATACCAATAAACATGCGGAAAGTGGTGTTGTAGCAGTATTCACCCAGATATAGCCACTTGAACCACACTTTATGTTGTCATGTCACATAGTTTCGAAGGTATCCTTCCACCCACTTGTTTACTATCTTAGTTTTCCCATCTGTTTATGGATGGTAGCTAGTGCTGAGAGTTGATTATGTACCCACTAGCCGAAATAGCTCCTGCCAAAAGATGCTCATACATATACTATCCCTGTCACTCATAATTGTTTTGGGTAATCCATGTAACCTAAAGACTTCTATGAAAAATAGATTTACCACCTGAGATGTGCTAAATTCCATGGAGATGGAGAAAAGGTGAGAAAACTTGGTCAAATGATCTATTACCACAAATATGAAAGCCTTCTCATGTGCCTTGGGTAGTCCTATAATGAAATCCATAGATATACTCTCCCACTTGTGCTATGGAATGGGGAGAGGCTGCAATAGACCTGTCGAATGAGTGTGCTCATCTTTGTTCTTTTGGAAAGTGGTACATTCCTTGATGTGGCACATGACATCTCCCTTGAGACGTTTCCAAGCAAACCTTTCTCTTATATGTCTGTATGCTTTAAGGAATCCTTGATGCCCTGCTAATGATGAATCATGAAATGATTGTAGCACCCTTTTCTTGAACAATGCTTCAAGAACCAGATAGATCCTTCCCTTATAATATATGATGTCATCTATAATCTTGTACCTGTCATCCTGTAATTGTCCATCCATCAACTCACATGAAAATTTATTTTTGCAGTACTCCACCAATAAATGAGACTTCCAATCAACTGATATTTCTCACATGGAGTAGGTTGAGGGTCTCCTAGATAAGGCATCCACTACAACATTATTTTTCCCTTTGAAATATTTTATGTCAAAGTTATACACCTGAATTTTAGTCACCCACTTTTGTTGTCTTTCATTAAGGTCCTTTTGTTCAAGAAAGTACTTGAGGCTATTATGATCTGTCCTAACCACAAATTTCGCTCCTAACAGACATTACCTGAATTTGGCCAAGGTGTGAATTATGGATAGCATCTCCTTATCATAAATGGTGTACAAAAACTCAGGCCCTCTCTGTTTGTGGCTCTCATAGGAAATTGGATGTCTATTCTGCATGAGAACAACTCCAACACCCTCACCTGATGCGTCACATTCCAAAATGAATGGATGAGAAAAGTCTAGCAAGGATAATACTGGACAAGTGCTCATCACCTTCTTCATTTTGTCAAATGTTAAATGTGCCTCATTACTCCACTTAAATGCACCCTTCCAGGTCAAATTAGTCAAAGGTGTGCATAATTGGGAGAACCCCTTGAAAAACCTCCTATAGTAACTACAAATACCAAGAAATTCTTTGAGTTTTGTGAGTGTTTTGGGTGTGGGCCAATTCATGATTGCTTGGATATTTTCTAGGTGAACCTGTACCCCCTTTTCTCCAATAATGTGTCCCAAATAGAGAACCTCAGTCATCCCAATTTCACATTTTGATTGCTTGGCATATAGTTACTATTTTTCCATGATGCTCAAGACCTCATCCACATGCTTAAGGTGATCCTCCCATGTTGAACTATAGATCAACAAGTCATCAAAGAAGACAAGTAGGAACTTCTACAGTTGTTTGTTAAACACATGGTTCAAGCATGATTGGAAGGTGGTTGGCGCATTTGTCAAGATAAAAGGCATGATAAGGAACTCATAATGCCTATAGTGGAACCTGAAGGCTGTCTTATGTATGTCCTGCTCCCTCATCCTGATTTGATGGTATCTAGAGTGAAGTCAATTTTTGTGAAGTATACTTTTCCATGTAGCTTATCCAATAACTCATCTATCATGGGAATGGGGTACCTGTTTTTGATGGTTTTCTTATTCAAGGCTTAGTAATTGATGCACATCCGCATAGTCCCATATTTCTTCTTTAATAATACCATCGATGATGCAAATGGACTTGAAATCGGTCTAATATGGCACATGGATAATAATTCTTTAATAACATTCTCAATCTTATCCTTGTGCTTCTTGGGGTGTCTATATGGTGTAGTGATGATCGGTCTGGTCCCTTGTTCCAATTCTATGATGTGTTCAAACCCTCTATCTGGTGGTTAAACAGGAAGAATCGGTTCAAAGACCCTTCTATGCTTGAGAAGGATTTTATGTATATCTGGAGGATACTTCTTTTATTCTCCACTATCCACTCCCATAACAAATCATTCAGCTGCATAGGCCACCTCCTCTCGCCTAAATATTACATGCATTTGTTTGGCTATCACAACTCTAGGTGCCTCTCTTGTCATCCCCTTAAGCGTGATCATTTTTCCTCCTTCTGTGTTGAAATATATTTCCATGGTTTTGTAGTTGGTGGTGATTGGTCCCAATGTGCTAAGCCACTGCACACCTAGTATGATGTTTGTTTCTGGTATATCCACCACATATAAATCCTACGTCAAGGTGTATCTTCCTAAAGTCAATCTCATCTATGGAATATACATGTCATAAACCATAGTACGTCATCCTACCACCTCAACCAAGAAACCCTCAAATTCCACTGTGGGAATGTGTCTCTTCTCAACCATAGCAATGTCAATGAAATTGTGAGAAGCTCATCCATCAACTAGCATTGTTTCTCGTTGTCCCTGCACAACCCCCTTGATCTAAAAAGTATTAAACTTAGGCACACCAATAATGGAAGCTATGGTAAACTTCTTTATTTATGCATCATGGTGTGGGGGCACCTCTTCTCCTTATGCATGTGAGACCTGTTCATCCTCCCTTTGGTTCATTTGTATGTTATGAATGGCTCCATTCTCCTCATCATTCGTCTCCTCTTCACTATCAGATACTACTTATATATAGTGAATCTTCCCTTTACCCATACACCTATAACATGGCTACCATGGATCTTTTCAAGTGAAGCATAGTTGATTCCTCCTTAACTCTCTTCTTGTAGCTTCATCCATCTTTCCTTTTCCCTTGTCAATCTGTCTGGTGTCTTGCTCCCTTGTAATGATTGGGGGTCTAGTTGTGATCTTGTTCTTGTAGGATGCTCCTACCAAATCCTTGGTGCACTCAATGGAATCCTGTAAGGTTACAAGATTGAAATCCTTAACCCATTCATGTAAAGGATCAATCAACCCTTCTATGTACATCATCAGTAACCTGGATTTTGACATATCTGGAACCATAACTACCACTATCTTGAACTCATCAATGAAGGCTTTTGTTGATCATGTTTGGCTAATCTATGTGAGATCCATGAAATGAAGCTCTGGATCTTCCATGTTGAATTTGTCAATGAGTCTTTGGGTGAAGTCAATGTATGAATTGACATGTTCATGAACCAAAGTGGTCATCCCATGAAATCACCATTCATGTGCTTTACCATTCAAGTGTAATGTTACAAAATTGATGTCCTTCTTCCCTTCCATGGGGTTCAACTGAAGGAATGCATCCATCTTTTGTACCTAAGGCTTAACTGAAATATGACTGGATCCATCGAAGTGGGGCATATCCATTCTTCCTGCCTTGCGCCCCAACTCATTTTCACCTCTGTAATGTCCCTTAGACTTCCACTTCTACATTAGGTGGCAATATTCTCCCAAGGAAACCTGTCTTCGGAAACCTGCACTTAGAGAGCTATATGATCTCTCCATATCCTCCCATTCCTCCTCAATGCCTCCATACCCAAAGGAATTTGTATCCCTTGGTCGTGCCTCCAAGAAGGTAGGCATATATGGCCTAGGTGTGATCTTCCTAGCTATGTAGGAATGATAATTTGTACCTATAGATGATTTGGGGTCCTCTGTATGATCTTTATGCCCAGATTCCTCATCATGACCTGTTCCTCTCGGTGATCCACTAGCTCCTTAGTTTCCTCAAAATAGGGGTTAGTCCTTGCCATGTATTTTCTCCATCAATAAATAAGAGAGGATACCATGATGCTTGTGATATTCCTCCATTATGGTTATCATTCTATCATGTCCCTTCTGAAAATTTACAAAAGATATCTCCAGTTCTTCCTGTCCCATATACAAATGATTCTGCATCTCTTCTAGGCCATGCTACATAATAACTTGGTTGTTCTGTAGTGTATCATTCACTTTTTGAATCACATTTTCATGAGTTTCCCCCATACTTTCTTTTGGCTCTTCTACATCTAGAATACCTGATACAGGTTGTCCCCCACGACCTCTCCTCCTGGGAATTAGTTTTTATCACACGCTGGTGAAGGAATTCACTATGATATCACTGTAATTTTCCCAAGTAGATTCGCTAGGAACTTAGGGATGTATTTCTGATATGTTTGTATGATTTGTTTGAATATTCTATAGGTGTTCTCAAAGTTGCGCTAGAGTTGTTTGATTGAGTTTTATATCATGTGAAGAATAAATACAACAAAACAAATGGGAATAACAAGATACAAGAAATATAACACAAGAGAATTCCCAAATAACTTCAGATCTGACCTTTATTTAGTTAATACGTTGACATTCATACATGAAATCTACAGATTTGGAATAAAATAGAAGAGCTATAGAAGTTTGGGCTGAATATGCCACCAAGATACAAAATAGATGAATATGTGAGTCCTTCTAATACTCAGGTAGCAACATGCAAGTTAAAACAAGATCAATTGCTTTCCCTTAAAGCCTTGGCACCTCCAAATCTAGATGAGATTCACCCCAACTGGCTGTAGCAAACTATGAAATTCGGCTTCCTCTAAGAAATACCTCAAACCCCTGTGAAATGTTATCAAACTATAGATCTGTATATGTATGAAGAAATCCCTCATCCAAAATAATAGATCTAACCCACCAACTCACCGAATACCCAAGGATTAGTGCGACCCTCTTCAAAAATTCTCCCAAGTGCCACAATAAATAATTTTTCATAAGAAACCCTTCCAAAATATATGAGAATGGGAACTCTAAGGATGGAAAACCCTCTTGGAATATTTTTGGCCTTAGATCCCCCTTCAATTGATCAAATCAAACTCTTATTTCACCAACAATGCACCCTACTTGCAGAAAACCTCTAGATCTGTGCTCTGTCTCTTCTTTCCACTGTAGATATTGACATGTAGCTGAATATAATGGTGAGGGTGGGATATTTCACCACCTTTAAAAATATTGGATTAAGAATGGAGGAATCTTTCACCTCCTTGCTGATCTCTAGGGTTTGTTTACTCAAAAACCTCAAAACGTAAGCTGCATAGCTCAAGAAGTAATAAGATAAAATGACATGAATAATGAGTGAGGCACCCTCCTCTTTCTTTTATACCTCCATATTCTAGTTTTCACTTGAGTTACTTTATTGATTCCTAATGTCATTACTTTATTTTCTCCTCTAAGTCAATTAATCTTTTTTATGCTTTTACCAAAGTCACTTTAATAATATAACATTTATCTCCTTAGTGTCCCTATTGTGCCTTTTAGCCCTTTTTTTCCCACGAGACTATAGTCTAGAGGGGTGACTAGACTACTAAGTATTCCATTGTTCTTGTCAAGAAGAGGGAACATTACAAAGAAACTTCCAGCTTCAATGCATTCTCCAATGTTTCAGGTTGTGACACAACATTTTGTTGTATCAACAGGCAGCGAATGTCTGGCAATAGTCCTGCAATAAACCATTATCTATGCTGTTGATCAGAAATTTGAAATGTCAACCTACCCATCAAATCCTTAAATCTTTGATCATAGTCCCACAGTGACTGAGTCATCACTTGTATTATTTCCTTCAATTATGTGATGTACTGTGACTCAAACTTCGGCTTCTTAACCTCTTTCAATAATGATTGTCAAATTTCTGCCAGTGTCCTTGCTTGACCTACTAGTGTGGTAATCTGCAGTTTCATGTACAATACTAATGTGCGGCCTATAAACGTTGTTTCCGAATGCACAATCTTTGTGGCCTCATCCTGGACATTCTTCATAGCCCAAATTATCTCACATACAAATAGATGTTGTTTTGGGTCCTCCGACCCAACTCCCTAGAACTCTGACATTCTCAATGTATTTTCTAACCCTTCCATGGTGTTTTTCGTAGTACCTCCTCCTGGTGTAGTTGGTTGACTCTGACTTGACGCACTACTTCCATTGCTCTGGATGCCACTATTATGTCTTCCTCTGCTAACTATAAGTGCTTTTAACAAATCCTCAAATGTTATCTTAGATCTAGGTGACGCACACGGGGTCATGGAATCAACACATGATCTAGCCTGAGTAGGACTTAATGTCTCTTCTATTATAGGACTGAATCGAGAATTATCTTCCTCTCCTTCTGTGTGTAGTATTTCTACGATCTAGACTACTGCGCATGGTACTCTCCTCTCATACTCACTGCGCGAATCTCCTTTCTCAACCCTAGTCTTCAACCTCTTATACCTTCTTCCACTACGCAGTATCCCAAACTGGTCTTCTTCTTCTGGTATACCTTCCTCGTTTCTCTACATCCTCAGTCCCTCCGTTCTGTAGTCATTTCTTTCTTCATTCCTTCCTACCTTGATACTAATCCATGGTCATCTCCTAGTTCCCCTATGTGCGCAAATCCCCTTAGCAATAAGATTCCATCATCATCACACATTTTTCGCACAAGAACATCTTTATCTAGGTACCCAATGCTTTCATAAACCTTTCGCACATACCCTTAAATCAATCCCTCTCTATGACACTATATGACTGGGTACAATCTACTACAAATTCTGTAATATAACCCCCTAGTATGCTATTCAACCAGAAGTCGACTACGTGAGAATAAATATTGCTTACAAAATTCAATTGTCTTACCAACTTAGGGGTCTAGTTCCTTGACACTAAAGTATGGTATATTCTGGCATTCTCCATTAATATTTCTAACCATTCAGTCAACATAATCGGAAATTCGCCAAAGAAAATCACATGCAGCTCTATGAACACATACCTTTGCAACCATTGTTTGTTTCTCATCCAAGGATTTCTATTCTCTCCTCGGGAAAATTATCACTCCTTCCTTTCCAGCCATTCAACGATTTCTTTCTTAGCTGGCCTCCAAAACATTCCCTCAATTACAGATTCTGGGTCTCGACAACGAAACCATTTGTTGGCATGTAGTAATAAGACCCTAAGTTCAGTTTATTCAACCAACAAAACCCTTCAGACACCGACCCTTTTGGCATCACCTTCATGCAAGTGAAGTCTCACTCGAGGTATCTACTAGGGCTATAGGAACCAAGTTTCTACAGGGGCAAGGGGTTGTGAGGCTATCATTGTATCCATTACTATCTATCCACCCTTTGCACAATATCTTTATTCATATCCTTCGATTAGTTAACAAAATCTATTGTGCAAAACCCTTATAACATATATTGCAACATAAGTAACCCACTGTATCATTCATTATTACTGTGCAGCAATCATATTGTAAACAAATCTATACTAATCATGCATAAAAAAAACATCTGTGAACAACCACATCAACACAACACATAGAAACACAGGTTTTAACGTGGTTCACCCAATCCTTGGGCTACGTCCACAATGAATGGATTCTATATTACTCTTCATGAAATCACCATCTTAGGCCTGCGCACTATGCTTACAATAGATATAACATATCATACTGTCCAGACCTTCCTAGCTACTTTGTAGTGCAAGCCTCTCTCTCTCTGCGTGAGATCGGAAG
>CBVK0101020436.1:0-10129 GCA_900067695.1 Picea abies
AGTGAAACCTCCTTTACGTTTGAAATTTTTTTCTTAAAAATTTAGTTCGGGGTAGGAGCTCATACCTCAGATTTCCATTGTATTTTCAATCAGGAAGATCATTAATTCATCACCTGTTTAGAGAGAAAGTGAATGTTTTGAAAAATGAGTGTCGGATTCTAACTCATCCTTATCTCTCATTTTAACAGTAAGTATTTTGCACGGGAAAGAAATGCGAAATCTCAGAAAATTCCACATAATAGATATGGTATATGATATAGATGCTTTCGTATTATTCTTTGATGATGTCAAGTAAACATGGTTTATTTACAACAAATGATAAAATGACTTAGATAATTTACAAAAGGAAAGTAAAATTGCAAATTGAAATAGAAAAAAAACGTCAATCCAAACCACTATATACAATGGGAATCTGAAATATGACTACTAAATAAAATGTTTTAAGTAATGTCTATTGATAGGAGCGTCAATAATTTCTCCATTGGGGTTTTCTAGCGAGAAATAATTTTTCCCCTTAGCAGTTACAATTCTGAATGGTCCGAATCATAGATGGTTGAACTTGCCATGTTTCCCTACATCTTCTTTTCTAGAATCCCACTTTAAAACTAGAACGCCAGGAAGAAACTCCATGTCTTTAGCCTTTTTATTGAAAAGGGCCTTCATATCATCTTGGTACTTTTGAAGTTTATCGTCTACTTCAGCCCTATTTTTCTGAACTTCGATAATTTGATTCATCCTTCTTGTAACGTTGTTTGGATATTCATTTTCATCCTGCCAAAGTTTCATCATAGGAAGAGAAATATTGATAGGAAGGACAACATCAGTACCATAAACCAATTGAAAAAGGGACATACCTATTGATTTTTTTGTGCCGACTCAGTTCTCCCATAGGGCATATTTCAGGTGGATGTACCAAGCCTTTTTATTTTCTTTCAACACTTTTTTTATTATAGTCATCAGGCTCTTGTTAGATGATTTGACCAACCCATTCCCTTGAGGATAATAAGTTTCTGTCAACACTTTTTTTATTATAGTCATCAGGCTCTTGTTAGATGATTTGACCAACCCATTCCCTTGAGGATAATAAGTTGTAGAATGTCCTAACACAATGTTGTATTTTTGGAAGAAATTGATCATTGCCATAGATTTAAAATCTTGGGTGTTGTCAATGATTATTTTTCGAGGACAACCGGACCTCGATAGGATGTTTTCTTCCAAGAATTTTATTACTACCGAATCCGTAGAATTCCAAGTTGGAATGACGTCTACCCATTTCATGAAGTAATCAACAATGGTTATAATCCGTCTATGTTGAGCGCTTGATTGTGGATGGATTTCTCTGATGAAGTCCAGGCCCCATTGTTGAAAAGGGGCTTCAACTTTTACTGGGATTAAAGGTAGGGCAGGGAGCTTCTGCTTGCCAGTGAACAGTTGGAACAAATTACAGGCTCTGACCTTCGCGTTCACATCAGTGAATAACTTTGGCCAGTAATATCAATCCCTTAAAATCTTGTAGGATTTTTCTCTCCAGGCATGGTCTCCTCTGCACACTCCTTCATGGAATTCTTCAATGACGCCTTCTGTTTCAGATTATGTTAGTCAACATAACAAGAAACCTAGAGGGTCTTTCCAATACAACTGGCCATCAATAATACAGTATTTAATTGCGTGCAACTTCAAAGTCATTGCTTTAGACATAGTCATGTCATTCAGACACTGAAGAGTAAGGAGGTATGTAAAAATATCATGATACCAGGTAGAGGTGGAAAATGTATATTCAATTCAAACAATAGGTGCCTGATCATCAATTTCCTCTATATCAAGGAGGGATTCGTGTGATTTGAGGTTATTTATCCCGAGCGCCCTGAAATTTGATTAAGCTAATAGCTTTGCTAGCCCTTGACCTTTGACTAGCTTGGTTAGTTTCACTTTTAGATCAAACTCTTGAATTTTAGCCAACCATTGACCTCTTCTCCCATCGATGTCTGGTTGAACCAAGATGTATCTGATAACATTTGTTGGCATGTAAGCGATTATTTTGGAATGCATTACATATGTTCTGAAGGCCTTGTGAGCCTTCACCATTGCGTATGCTTGCTTCTCAAGTATATTGTATCTTAATTCTGCATCCCCGAGGATTTTACTAAAGAAGGCTATTGGTTGCTCGAATCCTTCCTCATTCTTTTTTAGGAGTACCACTACAATAGTATGTTTAGAAGTGAATGAGAAGATCAGGTATTCCTTTGTATAGTCTGAAATTTCTAGCACAGGTGCTTCCCCTATAACTTTCTTGACATGCTCAAAATATGCTTTATCTTCAGCAATCGATTTCACTTTGATGCCTTTCTTCAACATATCTGTAATCATTTTAATTATTTCGACAAAGTTGGGAATAAATCTTCTCAAAAAGTTGATCTTTCCTAAAAAATATTGAATTTTTTTTCTATTCCTAGGAATATTAATTGTGTCTATAGCCTCAACTCGCTTAGGGTCGACCTTGATTCCTTATTTTGACACTATATGACCCAAGATATTACCTTCTTTCATAGAAAAATGTGATTTCTTGGGAATAAGAGACAAACCAAACTTTCTTCATTTTTTGAAGGTCTGCCTGAGGTGTAGTAGATGTTCTGCATCAGAGTTAGAAAAAACTGTCAAATCATCAAGATAAATAAAAATTAATTTGTCACTCTCACCGACGAACGCGATGTCCATCACTCTCTGGAAAGTATCCCCTGCATTCATCAAACCAAATGGAATTTTATCATACATAAAGGTTCCCCACGGAGTGGTAAACACAACATTTTCTCTGTCGTCTTCATGGACAATGATTTGATTGTATCCCGAAAAACCATCAATCATGGAATCCTATTAGATCCAACTACCCTTTCTAGAACATGAACCCTTTTTGAGAGCGGGTAGTTTTCCTTGAGGGACGACCGATTTAAGTTTATGAAATCTAAAAAGAGCCTTATTTCACCATTTTTCTTTCTGACGGGGACTAGATTCATAATACCTGAGTGGGACAATAATTTTTGCATCGAGAAGTTTCTTGACTTCCCTTTCTATCACTGGCAGGAGAATAGGTTTTATCTGTCGTAGTTTCTTTCTGAAAGGTTTAATACCATGTTTTAGAGGAATATTATGTTGAATAATAGAGGTATCGTAAGTTTTCACATCATCATAAGACCAGGAAAAAAAATCTTTGTACTTCCTACGCAACTCAACGTTCTTACTCTTCATTTGGGCTGGAAGGTATTTCGATATCTTGACCATTTTGGGATCTCCGTTAGTTCCTACATTACAGTATTCAACTTCTTCGGGTTGGGGACATAAGGTAGACTTTAAAGGTATTCCATCCTAGTCAAACAAAATTTCTAAGGGTATAAGGCCTCTGGGTATCTGATTGTTCTTAAGCTAGATCATGCAGTGGTTTGAAATCTTGTCTTGTAATTTTTCTGGGTTTTCTCCTTCTTGCATAACCCAAGCATAATCATTTTGGTTTTCCTAATCTATGTGAGTTTCAGAAAACTCATCAACCATATCCATAAATTGTTTGATTTGTTTGTCATCCTTTGAACACTTCCCAGTGTTGAACATTGTTCGGGATCGAAGGTCTATGCCTCATCTCAATGTGATACTTCAATTTCAAGACAGTATGGGGTATGAAGGTCGCAACAGTCTTGGCCAAGGAGTCAACTTGTTGGTTCTCCATCCTGGGAATAGAGTGAATATTAAAAGATGAGAGGAAGTTCTCTATAAGATCCCAAGTGCAATTCATGTATGATATCAACCTTGGATGCTAAGCTTGATACTGTTGTTTCTCTTGTTTTACAATAAGCTCTGCATCACCATAAACTATCAGATGTTTGATTTTTAACTTCCTTCCAGCTTATAATCCTAAAACAGAGCTTAATATTCACAGACATTATTCGTATAATCGATATCCCATTGTAATATATAAGAGAAGGGAATAACATACTCATCATCTGGTGCCACGAATAAAACTCCAGCTCCTGCTCCTTCGTAGGATGAGGCACCATCGAAGAACATTTTCCACATTCCTTCTCTAACATTTACATTTTTCTTTGTTATTTCTATTTTTTTTATTTTCTTCTTCTGTACATTATTCAGAATCATCATCTATAGATAATATACAATTTACTAAGTCTTGATCAACAACATAGAATGGGTAATTATTGGGGTTTTGAGGGTCACTTACAGTATACACCAGTCTAGTTTCTATGTACAGTCGCATGAATTGTCCACCAAAAATAGGAATTGTAGTGTAAGTCATGTCCAGTTGAACCGATCCTCCTAACTTGGCACCCCAATATATGGATAGAAGCATGTCATACTTGGTAGGAACGTCAACAACCACCACATCCATTAGGATACTTTTCACACGGATCTGAGCAAAATTTACTACAAAATCTCTAATCATACCACTTAACCTTTCTATAATAAAACGAGTACAAGTCTTGATAAGGTTTGGTAATTTTGAGGCCTAATTTTTCCATGATAATTTTAGGCATTAAATTGTGAGAGGCCCATGGATTCCAACATGCAATTGTGGAGTAAATGGTCGTGCACAGGTAGTGTGATATAGAATGGAGCAACAAAATCCTTATTGTTTTCAATGTGTGTACCGAACATGATTGTAGGTTTTTTGTCATGCAAATTAATAACGTCAGCTTGACTTTCAGCATCAGAAAATATTATCGCTTTGGCGATTTGCTTTTTATAAATTGAGTTTTTTGCAAGTTCAACTAGAGGCATTGGGATTTTGATTTTATTAAGTTCATTTTCTAAATTGAAACCTCCAATTGCTTTTTCAATTTCCCTGGTTTGAACTTCTGCTTCTGTATTTTCTAGATTCTTACTTTGCACTGTTCTTGTCTCAACTTTCTTTGTTCGGGCAACATGTGTTTCAGTTGGTGGTTTAGTAACTATTGCCTCATTCGCTTTACTTCGTGATAAAATATTTTTTGGTGGGACATTTGCAGAACTTTTCTCTCTGGGCCTTAAATCATACTTATATTGAAGTTCGACCATTATTGAGTCGGCGAGACTTTGATACGTAGAGTCCCCCATATTGTTGATGTTTTGATTAGTATTAAACAAGGATTCCAGGTCTAAAGATTTCTCATAATCCTACCTGGTTAAGTGTGGTTCAAGGTCGTCATTGCTAAGGTTGTTTAGATCTTCTTCTAACTCTTCGTAATCTTGCATTTCATCCCTCTGCATGAAATTTTCGGTTTTAAACGAAGCTTGGATCTTTTGATCTTCATTTTTTACTTGTCTTTGCTGTGTTTGAGGGTTAGGGTTCCTCCGGAATTGATTTCTAACGTATGGATCGGTTTTGGATTGATCTAATTCCATTCTAGATATTTTGTTTGATAAATATTTAATAACCTTAGCCATCTCATCCATTTTCTCCTCTACGGACTTTCCGGATCCAGAGGGTCCTACCTGCTCTTTGAAATTCCTAGGTTCTTTGGCTCCCATCTCAACCTTAGTTTTTAATTTCCCAGATGTCATCATATTAGACTCAATTTCTATTGCATCGTCTTGCATTCCAGACAAAGTGGTAGATCTCCTTTCTCTTAAGAGTAGGGAAAAGTCGAAATCAAAATCCCCTACAAAAGTTACTTTCGCAATTGGTTGAGAAGGTTTGACTTTGGCTGGGATTTTGTGATACATCTTATTGAACCTCTGGATAAATTCAAGGACTAATTCATAAGTCTTCTTTCTCAAAGCCCCAAATTCGGTTAATAAAGATGGTCCTTTTTCTCTCCCCACTGTCTTAGGAAGGAATTTTCTAGATCATCATATGATCGTATGGAACCTATTGGGAGTCCTTTGAACCAAGTCCTCACTTGTCCTTCAAAGGTATGTACTAATATCCTTGAGTAAACATCCTCATGCTCAATAAAAAAAGTGTATATGTTCCGTTGTGATTATATCTCCTTCTCCCATAAATTTGGGGAGGTTCTTCATGTAATTTTCAGAAAAATCATGCAAGACAACAGGAAGGACCAAGGGAGCATATCTAGAAGCTATATTGGCAAAGATTTTAGGGGGTTGAGCTTGTTCACCATCTCCTGCACCTCTGGCACCACCAGCACCAACACCTCTAGCACTAGCCATTGGAAGTCTAGGAGATGGACTTCGAGGACTAAAAAGGGGATTTTCAAAAACTTCGAGGGATTGAACTGCTGAACTTTCGACTACTTCGGGGTGTGGCAAAGGAAGTTTGGGAAAAATATCGTGAGGAGACGAAAGATCTATATGAGGGGGAAAATGGAAACTTGAGCTAGGTTCCTCAGGTTTACCGGATGTATATATATGAGAGTCAATAGGGGATGAATCTGAGTATGGAAAGTACTCCCCAAGATTCCGAGAAATGGGAGCTTTTACATCGGGAAAGGAGAGAATTGGCAGAGCATTAATGACAGTGGGGATTGAAGGGGATCCTTTATTCTCACTGGTAAAATTATTTGGCAAGTCAATCTCAACTTTTATCTCGAGAACAATTACCTCTGTATTTTCGAGTTTAGCCTCGGGTTTACTAGTTGATGCAGCAGACTATTTGAGATATCCCTTTGGTTTCAACAACTTTTCGGGATCTGAAACTGGTGTGGTCTGCTTATCGTATGGATTTTTCCTGGTATTCTTTTGACCGAATGTCAATTTTGTCTACGGTGCAGTCACCAAGTGAAAAATAAAATAAGCCTTACTTATGTATTCAATATTTGTTCACCATCAAAGATCAAAATTTACCTTATTGTTTTCCCAAGGAAAATGATTTCATTTCTTCATCCCCGGCAACAATGCCAAAAAGATGTTGTTCCTGAGATTAATCCTAAGGCTCAAAGAGTAATTTCAAACATCAAGAGTGTTTAAAGAAAATGTTTTAAATGAGTGTTTTTCCTACCTTTAGTTCTATGAGAAATGATCTTTAAATGAAATTAATAATAGGACAGTACATAGGCTTTATTTCATTATCTGAGTCGCAATTATAATATCAAATGGTGTGAAGAAAAGTTACAAAACTGTTAAACAAAGCTAGGCATCAATTGCAAATGAGTCTCACCTTGTTTGTAGTGGAATAAAATTAAAGAATGCACCCTTGAATAGGATATGAGATGCAGTAATTCATGCAAATCGCAGGTCTTGTTTTACTCGCAGTAAATACAGAGGCAAAACCGCTTACCTAATGAATTGTTGGTATAATATGATCATAGTAGTCATAATATTAAATTGCAATAAATCTCTTTTCAAGGAATTACATAAAGAAATTTGGGGAAATGGAAACACAGAAGAAACACATAACTCAAAGTGAACGAAAAGTAGAATCTCTATATGCACTTGTATTAATACTCAAAAAGAGAGTTTCCCTATTACATACGGCAAGAGGTAGCCTTGAATAGATCTGAAATCTATGTATTTATACAAAATCTATCACAACTAAAAAACCATTGGACTTCTTACAATATTTAACTAAAAATAGAATACATTTGAATAAAACAACAACATGTAAATCTTGATGAGTTTCGTTGGCGTTCTCCTCTGTCTCTTCGTCTGTTGGCATAAGCACTCATTTTCCTTAGTCCTTTGGGCTAGATACACATGTCATTAAGGCCACCTTAATCATTTGGCATATTGTCTTGGCCATTTTAATTTAATTTCCATCTGTCCCTCCATATATGTTCAGCAAAGCAATGAATCACAGTTGAGATCATGGGGGAAGGATAATCAGACAAATAGCACATCATTGGCTCATCAAGGAATGGATAATGGGCATAGGGAAAAGTAATCATCTATGGAAATAATGATGATGGAACAAGTGTATGATGATGAAGTGGGGATAAGTGGAGGTTAGAATGTGGGTGGACGAGATAAGTGATTGTTGGAAGGTGAAAGGTAGAGAGGGCGGAAGGAAAGGACAATGTGCACATTTTCTTACTTGCTCCCAGATATGCTTTCTTTTCCATGTTCAATACATTGGGTGCATCTATCCAATAATGCCACCACGAACCTTGAGGGATCAATCTTTTCATTTACCTTGAAAGCGAATAATTTCCTTTGTATTTGAGGTAGATTTTCTTGGATCTTGTTCACTTCTTGAACTGTGGCCTGGAACTGTGAACTTGGATTCACTAGCTATTTATTGATTTTAAGAAAATCAATATGGCTCATTTCTTGAATGGCTGCCAGAGTTTCTTCTTTGCTCTTTCTAGAATTTTGTTGGTTCATTTCTATCTCAATTTGCCCCAGGGATTCTGAGATATTACTCCCCTCAAAATCGATCATTTTTTTGTTTAATGATGACAACGCTTCTAGACAAGATTCTTTCACTTCTATGGAAAATCTTTTTCTCTCTTCCAAATTTGTTTCTCATACCTTTAGGGGCATCTCACCTCTTAATTTTTCAGAATAAGAGAGAAGAGGAAAATCAAGGACATTATCTTTCTGCATCAATATGAGGACTTCCTGAAACTTAGATCGGGCTGATCGGGCCTCTTTTTCTTTGACATAGATATCCTTGAGAGAAAGGTCTACTGTCTGATAGAACTTTTGGATGGTATCTACCTTCAGATAAAGTTCTTGTTGGGTAGCTTCCAGCTTCTCATTGATTTCCAACACTTGAGTTTTGAAGGTCGAGATATCTATCAAGGTGCCTTCGGTTAGGTCCAATATGGCTTGTAGTTGTTTTATCAACTCATCATGCTGAGTGACCAAACTTTGGCTAGTATGTGAATTCTGGTGGAGCATATTGAGGTTATCCTGAAGCTATTTAATTTGTTTTCGATAACTAGCCCTAATTTGCTCGAAATCCTGACTCATTTTGTTCCCGATAGTCTTCTCAGCTGTATATATCTGATTTTGCAAGTTCTCTACCAATAGGAACTTTTTTCGTTGTTGTTCGGTCAAATTGTCCACATACCATTGATTGGCAATGGAAAAAGCACCTAACGAACCTGTAACTTCCTTTGCAAATTATGGATCATTTTGATCGTTCCCGTCATACACCATTCTTTTCCTTTTAATTATCACTCCACATTTCTGGTGAGATTCCCTTTTCACAATGGCTTTCTATTCCTTACTAAAAACGAAATTCGAAGGAGGCATCTCTTCAGGCAAGATGGGGCTAAGATCTCCTACAAAAACAAGTTCAGAATTAGGATTTTTGAAGTTGGTTTGTAGAGGGGTTAGATGTAATGGGAGTAGCAATCTTCATGGATTGTTGTTGTTTTGTTGTATTTCAGGTGAAAGCAAGAGTAGCTGGTGTCGAAGGATGCATATCTTGTCCCTGCTTTAGGAAAGCTTCGAGTTGAGTTACCTGGGGACTTAGATGGCCTGACAATGATCCTTTTAATTCTTGTGTTAACACCTTCGAGCTCTCTAAGGTTCCCTTAACTCTGTGCTTATCAGAGTGACTTGATTCAGAACCTGCAGGCATAGCTTCATGTGAAGGGGGCATGGCTATTGACTCTCCTTGCAGTATCTCTGGTAGACTGTTCCACCTGTGTTTTTGAAAACTGAGGAAACCAGCTTGTTGATCTGGGGGTAGGGTTTGGAATCTTCCTTGGGATTCCTCATAAGACCTAACTCCCTTGAATATTTTGTCACATGGGGCGTTCTCATGCATATACCACTTCATGTTGAACTGGGCTAGAGGGTTTTCCACGATCCTATGAGGATCATGTTTCTTGAACTCGATGTCAACCAATTTGACATCCTACAGGGTTGTAGCCTCAACCTTAGAGTGACAAAAATCCAATAATGTGAACATGCCAACTTGAATAGGGAAAGTCAGTGAAACCCTTTTCTCAGCTGCCTTCATATCCTTGTTGATACCTCCTGCCACTGTCTGGTACGCCACTTCTATGCACACCAGCATGTCGGGTAAAAATCATGGAAGAGCATGAGGTGGAACCGAGCAACCAAAAACTCAAATGTAGGAGAAATTCTCCTCAATGAAGCAATCTGCGAGCTTGCTTAGGTTTCCCATAATCTTCTCTGAAATCCAGGGAGGTGGGTGACCATAAAGGGCTATATGAATAGGCACTACCACATTGTGACAGATTTCATAAAATAAATCCTTGGCTTTCTCTTCCCATAG